>MU225573.1:1332935-1366174 GCA_018584345.1 Thuja plicata | reverse complement strand
TGAGCACTTTGCATCACACAGGAAGGGGACCTTAACCCCTAGATAGTTCAGAATTTCCAATTTTACTATTGGCAAAGGTGCCATTGATTCAGTCAGTCAGTGGTTGGAAAGTTGCAGAATGGGGGCAGCCTCATATAGATACATTGATCCTGAAGGTTTTATGGCAAGAGTTAGAAGATTGTAAACACCTACAATCCCCAATACAAATGTTCATTGTGAATGTATTGAAGAGGATGCGACAAGAAACCTCCTTGATGAGGATGAGATCAAGACAAGGAGATTAATGATTCAGGAATTGCTGAACCTACAGACACAGAACAAAAGAAATGGATTGGCTTTTGGAGGTTTCTACCCTGATTTATCATATTTTGACAGAATAAAAGCCATGATTAACAATTTTTATGTGCTTTATGAACAGCTTGAGAATGTTCTTGACAAGAAAGGAGCCCAAGATCCAGATCAGTCAGAGTCTGAGTATGATAGCAGCAGTGACAGTGACTATGCCCGTCCAACTAGATATGCTCAACCTCAGCAGAATGTTGCAGAGATACCACATTTGGAGGAAGCTGAGGGCCACAGTGTTGACTTGATAGAGGCCACACAACCTGATGATATAGAGGAGCCTTCAGCCAAAAGGCAAAAGATGGAAGTAGGCCAGCCTTCAGTAAAGAGGCAAGAAAAGAAAAGGGATAGAGCAAGTACCCTAGTTCCTGGAAATATGTTTTATGACCATAACCTAAGGAAATTAATAAGGTAGGGAAAGAAAAAACAACCTGATATGGAGGAAAATGTTGAATTACCTCTTAAGGCTTGTATTGATGAGAGGTTCATACATCAACAATAGTTTTTGAATGATGATAATTTCATCAAAACTATGGAGTTTAAAGACTTTCTAAGGTGGTGCAAAAAGGAGCAAATTAGGGCTCAATTGAATTTCAATGGGGAAGAGACAGTGACAAATGAGGCCCTAGTGGCCCTACAATCATATGAGCCAGATAGTGAGGACATCTTGCCTGATGAGGCTAGAAAAATGGTATTGAGTAGTGGCATGCTGCTGGCCGAGGGTTGGGATTTGGCTTCTGCCTTCATAATTGATCAGATACGAAAGCAACCAGATTTGAAGATGGAAAGTGAAGTGAAAATGGGAGATATGATTAAAGGATTTGGGTATAGCCCAAAATCTCAGGCCTTTGCAATGTGGAGCCTTTTCTCTAAGGACCAAAAACCTTAGGTGGTAAACATTCAAGAAAACATGGTAGGCAATCAAATGGTGTGGTCAGTACAGAATACAGGGGATTTAGAAATATCCAAGATCATGACACATTGGGCTCACTTAAATGAAGACAAGACTAAATTGCTGTCTAATAAGTGTAGCACATTGATAGAGGAGACCAGTGCATTGGCCAAAGAACGAGAGATGTGTCATATCAAAATACACCAGCAAGGTCAGGTGATTGAAATATTATTGAAAGAATTAGAAGAGAAGCCTGAGGTGGTGTATGTGCCTACTCAACAACCTTTAAAAATTGAGGAGAAGGCGAGGTCAGAAGAGGTGGTTGAGAAAGAGGATGTAGGAGAGAAGAAAAATGAAGTTACTTTGAATGCATTTAGGGGAATTTTAGAACATAGGATTAATATATTAAAGGATAAAAGTGATGTTGTCCTTAATGCTTACAATAAATTGCCAACCTTACATACTGAGGTAATGGGGTATCTTGGTACTTTGAACCCCTATTTTACCAAATGGTCTACCAGGGTGCAATTGTTTGAAAAGCTTGCTTCTTTGCAAACCCTAAGATCATATTTGCCTGAGATAGTAACAGAGGTGGAAGATGAGATCAAAAAGGTTAATGTTGCTCTCTCATTTTTCAAGGGCAAATTGAATCAAATAGAGGTTAAATTGAGCCTCTTTTATGCAGATTTTAATATATTTGTTCCTTCTCTAAGAGGAGAAGATGATCAGGTAACGGCCTTAAATTCCTGGAGGAATGAATTTGACAGCAAAATGCCTAATAATGAGGCATTTATTTTGGGATCAGATTTAGATGTTGAAGGATTTAATAAGATACTAGATGAATCCTTCAGGACAGAAACTGACATTAATAAGTTTTTAATGGATGTTAAGAGTATCACAGATGTCAGATGGGAGAGACAAAAGGCACAAGTATAGGGTACTCAAGACTTTAAGTGGCCAAAAAATGATGAAGTGACAGCATGGGAGCTGATGACTAGGCCAGAGAAGAAGAAGACTATAATTGAAGAGGAAATTCTAGATGAAGAGTAGAAGGGAACACTTGGCGCCTGATCAATGAGCATAGGGAGGTTAGCTATAAATAGAGATAAGTGTAGGTTAGGTTGTAATGGTAGTCACTTAGTCTTAATGTAACCATCAGAAGCTACCCTGAATACTGTCAGACAAAGGTGCCAGATTCTAGAAGAGACAAAGAATATCAGATCTACATCCTCTATTTTTGTCCTCCCACTGCTTCCAAATTCTGTTATTTTGTCTTTTTCTGTTCTTTTAGGGTTAGGTTCCTTAAACCATCCAAAGCTTGTTGCATCCTTAAAAAAGGATTCCAAGATGGTTAAGGACCTATATATAGAACAAAAGTTGTAATTGTAAAGAGGGATGAAATATAATTGAAGACAGATTTTTTGATTATGTCTGTGTTTTGAGCTTTTAAGCCTTTATATGTACTTGAAGTAGAATATATGAATAAAAATATAGTGCAGTTTTATTCTACATTATTGTTGTCTCTTTTCTTATTATATGCACTCTTTTATGTTTAATTTGTAAGGCATATTAAACATATTGGCTATAAGGTAGCTATTTAATTATTTGCAAGCTTCTTCTAAGCGGAGAATTAAACTTTGTGAGTAGTTTCAGAGAGTACTGCAACAACTGAGGATTTGATGCAATATTGTAGAAGTGATAGGATAAGTTTGCAAGGCATTTTATCTAAGTTGTATGTAGGTTGTAAGGCATCCTACAGTATTCCTGTTCATATTTTTCTATGGATTTACATCTTTTGACTCTATTTTCCTAAGGATAGGCACTAGTCTATAGTTTGTTAAGTGATTTATCATCATCCAAGCATTAAAAATTATTTAAATCAATCACTTTCAGAGTATTTTGGTAAAATCAATTGTGTAATTAAGGTTCATAGTTGAAGTTTGTTTATTTCTTGAAGAGAAAATCAAATAGGTTATTCCTCCTAAATTCACAAGAATTGCAAAAGGAAACAAGAATGTATTTCCTAATCATGTTGCTGTCTGTTATCATCAAGATATTGATTTGGATTGTCAAGCTTATCCTCTGAATAATCATAGTCATCTGTATTGTTATATACATGTCCATCTAAAACAGAGCATTCAGCACATAAGGTTCAATCCACTCTAAAGATATTGTTAAGATAGTAATCATTCATAGGTAAAACCTGCCTGAGTCAGTGGATCTCAAAAAAGAAGGAGGTGGTAATAGGTATCCCCAGTGTTATCAAGAAGCTCATCAATTAGTGTTTTTACCTTGATTGAGTCATAGTGTCAAAAGGCATTATGGGGTCATAGAGCTGTTTAAGATTTCAAGTATCTTTCAAAGGCCTAGAAAGAAAAAACACCAACAGGGTAGACACAAAAGAATGGCAGAGATTTTAGTGTACAATATTGGCTCACTCCCTTCCACCTACTTGGGCCTTCCTTTGGGAGATAAACCCCAAGATTCTTTATGGAACAAGCTCATTGGAAGATTTAATAGAAAATTTGCCGGTGGGAAGGGAATTCTCCTCAGTCAAGATGGCAAGATTCAGTAGGTCAAGTCAACTCTTCAAAACCTTCCTACTTATGCTCTTAGCCTCTTCTCTATTCCGGCTAAAGTTGTTGATGCGTTGGAAAAAATTCAAAGGAGATTTATGTGGTCTAGGGTTGACGAACATTGTCGTCTTCCTTTGATTGCATGGGACAAAGTCTGTCTACCCAAAAAGGTAGGAGGGTTGGGGATTAGGAGGATAAGGCCTTTCAATAAGGCGCTTCTTGCATAGCACATTTGGAGGATTTTCCATAGTAAAGGGGAATGGCAGGATTTCATTGAGGACAAATATCTCTCTAGTGCTTCTTTGCTTTCTTTTTTTGAAAATGATGATACCCCAAAAGGCTCCTACATCTGGAATGTCATCAGTAACGCCAAAGACCTAACTAAGTCAAAAGAGAAGTGGAAAATTGGAAACGGGTACAATATCAACTTTTGGTATGATAATTGGATTCTGTCAGGGCCCCTAGAAGATATCAAATGTTTCAACTATTGGAAGGAGGAATGTATCTTGCATTTTGGGGACAAATTTCATGACTACAGATTCGGTAACTCTTGGGTGGATCTGTCCTCTATCTCCCAGGAGCTATCTTAGTTACTCACTACTCTCAATGCCACTTCCCTCTCTCAGAATAATGATGCTTTGATCTCGGAAGCTTCCCCAAGTGGTTCTTTCACTGTTGCTTTGGATTAATCTATTTAGATGCATCTGGAGGTTTCCCCTCCTTGGGCGCAAGCCTGGCTTCCGGGTCTTATCCCATCAATGTTTTTTCTAGATTTTTCTTCAAAAACATATCCTTATTGTTGATAACATCATCAAGCGGGGCATTCCCATCCCCAACAGGTGTGTTTTGTGCCAGATCAAAGCTGAGACCATGTACCACATCTTTATTCACTGCTCTTATGTGAAGGTGGTATTTCATCTTTTCCTGTCTCTTTTTGGGTTACAGTGGTGCTTCCCATTCACTATTATGGATCTCTTTGCCCAATGAACCCTACCCTTCAAAAATACTACTTTTCAAAAATTATGGTCTTGGGTGCTTCCTCACCTCTGTTGGGCCATTTGGAAGGAACAAAATAACTGCATCTTCAAGGAATGTAGTGTTACTTCTAAAATTCTTTTTGAAAAAATTCATCATGCTCTCTTGGAAAAATTTGTTATTTGCAGAAATCCTAACCCTTTTTCAGGTGTTTATGATGTTTCTAATCTCTCTATTACCACTGATAAAAGAAATATTTGTACCTGGCTTCATCCCCCAGATGGTTGGGCTATAGACAACTTTGATGGCACGACCAAGGGAAATCCTGGGAAGGCGAGAAGTGGTGGCATTATTCGTAATAGCTATGGCCAGGGTATTGCTACTGTTATTTTTCCTCTAAGCACACAAACCAACCATTTTACAGAAGCAAGTGTCGCTCTTCATGTGACCAAATTGGCTCATGAATTGGGAATTAGAAATTTATGGTTAGAAGGGGATTCCCAAAACATTATCAACTGTCTCAATTTGGAACACCAACCATCATGGATCATTTCCAACTTGATTGAGGAAACTTGATCACTCTTGAAGACCTTTGATAAAGTCCATTTATCCCACGTGTTCAGAGAAGGCAACCAAGTAGCTGAATGGTTCACCAACTGGGCAGTCAGAAATGATAGGTAGACATGTTGGCTTTATGGTGGCAACCTCCCATGTGAAGCGTTGGATTTAGTTGCATATGACCAAATCCATGGAAAGGAGGGCTTCATAAATACCAATTATGATTGTTAGATCCTTGAATGAAAATGTCTTTTCCATTATTTAAAAGTACGAGACAGACTAGATTGGCAATTACATCATATTACACCTGCACACTTATGGATCTCTCAAATACTTCATCAAAACTTGATGGTAAAGCCAAAAAAATAGAAACATCTAGAACACTTTAGAGATTTCTAGTTTGAGCCTCAGTGGTGCTTTCTATCCTGTGTTTCTTGAGATGGGTGGGGAAAGGCATAGGAGGGAACCTGCTAAAGACTTGGGAAAATGGAAACGGCACACCAAAGTCTAGAAGTATCTTCAAAGCGGTGGCATTTCCACCTTCATTGAGAGGCTTCACAGTGGGAAGCCGACTATGATGAATATGTTCGTCAAGAGCTGGGATGAGGGTAGAATAGAGATAAATGGAAAAATGTTTACGAAGACCGAGGAGGTTATCTCGACAGTCATGGGGATTCCTATTGTGGGAAATAAATTCTATAGAGATAGGAAAATATTAGACTCGGTTATAAGTGACTTTGTCAGAAATGATGAGGAAGAAAGGGCTTACCAATGTCGGCACCCACTGCCTTCTAGAAGGGTTGAAGAGACTATGATGGTTTGTGTTATGTGCCATCATCTACTATATAACGCTAGATATAAGGTTTGATAGAATTTGCACCTATCACTTTGTCCTATTGAACCATTTTTGCCATGATATGAAGGTGTCTATTCCCTTTTACCTGTATGCTTCAATTAATGATAATATAAATGATTATTGAGAGAAGGCCATAGCTAACACTACCCTACACAAAGGCCTTCTATTAATAATCTATGAATACTTTAAGGCAAAAACCCTAGGAAAGGAGGTCGTTAAAAATGATGAGGCAAAGATCTCTAGCTCAGATTATATCCCCTCAAAGACAAAAGATAGTGAGGGTCTACATTCTGACGATGAAGAGGGGTATGAAATGAAAAATAAAAGTCTGGGTTTGTCCTCTAAAAAGAAAAGAGTGAGTTTGAAAAGCACCAAAAAAGAGAAACTGGTTACCCCAAAAAATAGAACACCATGTTTATCTCTTCTAAGGAGTACATTGAAGATGATATGGATATGGAGGAGGAGGAAGGCATTACCAGTGGAAAAGTCACACAAAGGAATAAGCCTACCATGGGTAAAAACAACAAGGACAGGAAGAGGGATTTGAGAGAGGGTTGAAATACCCCTGTAGACAACACTCATTGTGCTTCCCCTGTTTTGGGGAAAATCTTAAGAGGAAGCTCCAGGATGACTACCAAGATACTAATTAGACTCCCCACTCCCCTCAGCTCTCTCAACCACATGACACGGAGAAAGATGACAAGCAAGATAATGAATTCAGTTGCTACATGGCCGAATAGGGGAAGATTATTGGGTGGTGCAATTTTAATGTGAAAACAAAAAAGATGGGGATCACTAGAGAAATCATAAACCCTAAAGTTATCGAGAAGGAGGGAGGCCAAATCAAGCTGGATGAGCTCATTGATCCTTCTTTAGTGGTTCTCAGCAATAATGCCAGGGAGTTCAAAATAGACCTACTTAATAATTCCCATAACAACATGGTTGATAATTATAGAACCATCAAATGGTTATTATACGAGGTGGAGGACCTAAAAAAAAAGGACCAATAGCACGGATAAGGATAATAGGGAGAAGACCACAGAGGATCTGGAGATTAATAGCAGAGTGGAAAAGATGGAAGAGAACATGACCAGGGTCTAATCTACCCTTACGAATATTGCCGAGTAGAGCTATAATATCCTAAATGCCTCTAAAGAGCACACTAACATTATCATTAAGAAGCTGGAGGCTAAACTTGATGGACTGGAAGGGGACAATACAAAGGTGGAGACCGATCAGAATATAGAACAGGGTCTCGATCAATGCACCATAGCCAGAACCAAGAAGATCAAGGACAAGGACACGGCGTTGGACCTCCAAAAGATCAAGTAGTCAATGGCCAATATGGAAATGCTCGATGCCAAGGTGGCTACTCTAATGGTGGATTTGTCTTGAGGGTCCCTGGTTTTTTTTTCTGTTGTTCCTCTTCTTTCTACTTTCGTAGAAGCTATTTTTTTCTCTGGCCTTTTCTATGCCTACTATGTCTTTTCTATTTTTCTTCATTTTAAACTATGCTTCATGATACTGCTTTCGTGTTTTGGATTTCAGGAATGCTGTAAAACCTGTTTTACTTAATCAAAAACCTTAAATAAAAATCTTCATTTATTTATTGATTGAATTATGATTCTAGCACCTTTGATCAATGAGTGTGTCACATTAGGCTTACTTGATATGAAACCCCCAATAATTTTTACTAATTAAAGATGTAATTAATTATAAACATAGTAAAAATGAGTACATGTCTACATGTATTTGATAAAAGGAACACTATTTTGATAGAAAAGAAATCTCCTAGTATCATAAATTGTATGTATTTCATTAACAATTTTACACTAGGTTTGGACCCACTTTATCATATGTGCCAAATTAAGCCTAATTATGGTCAGTTTCAAGATGATTTCTATAAAATTATATCATCCTCGTCTTCACAACCTTTTTATGGCTCATTTACCTAGGACACAAGGGAACCCTATCCAAGTAATTGAGCTCAAATTTCAAATCATGAAAGTTGGATTTGAAAAAAATTTAGAATTTACCTTTTGTTTTTGCCTTCCTCAAAAATTAAATTTAAAAAGGTGTAAGTTACACAAAACCCAATTCCCTCTCTCATTTCAAACTCAAATTCCTTTAAGCACATTCAATCAATAAATCTAGTATAAATATTTAACCAAGGAGCAAAGCCATAATTGATGATGTTTGGTAGATAATGTGTGTTAAAGTTTTCAATTTTTTTTTAGTTAAATACTATATTTCTTTTAATATACTCTAAATATAATAAAAATTAAGAATTAATGGACCATATTAATTTTAAGATTATTATAGAATTGAATAGCATATACAAAAGCTCTTAAGAATCAATACTTTTGTTGAATGTATAGAAGCAATATTTTTAATAAGAAATACTATGATTTTATTTTAAATAAATTTATTATTAAAAATTATAAAAATTTGATTCCATATTATTTATAAAAAGATATAATATTTGTACAATCTATATCCATGAATAAATACTTTTAAATTGTTTGTTTCCAACATTAAATCATACTTCATATTTGTATTTCTATAAGTAAAAAAAGAAGTCAATCTAAACAGCAGGACAAGGCAAAAGAAACAATCTGCCTCCGCCCTTCTATTTTCTATTTTTAAGATGATATGATTTGTGTGGGATATTTTCTTTCGAAAATGACCTTTTTTCTTCTGGATAATTTTTCTTTTCCGACAATGGAAAATAGCAACTAACCTTGTTTTTGCCTTAAAACTCTCGAGCCTTTTTGGAATTAGTTTGAGCTTTCCTGATTTATAATACTGCACGTCTTTATTGGAGTTGGAATCTTTCATTTTTTTGGGCAATCAAATGGAGAGGGAGAAACATGTTCTCTGATAATGAGTTGGGATTTCGAATTAAAGGGAGAAGGATAGTTTTGGTCAGGTCATGCTTTCTGTTTCTTTTACCAATTGTAAGCCAGTGCAATTTGTAGCCAGTATAACGTTAAAATAATATAACGAAGAAGAAAATAATTTGACTAAAATTAGCAGTTTAGATGTCTATTTCTTGTAGATTTTCGACATCTACATTGAAATTTGGAGAATTTGGGGGTTTTACATCTAATTTTTTTAGGGGGCGAAGGGTTTCTATTTCTAATTTTCATGGGAGATTTGATGTTTTGATTGGTAAAGATATTAGGGTTTTTGTAAATTGGAGTCTAGAGAATTTGCCAAAAAAATAGAGTCCCATTGTTGTGATTTTAACATAAGTATGAATTTTCCAAGTCTGCAATAAATCGCAACATTCCATATTGGAATGATTTTGTTTTTTTCCCTTTAAAATTTCCATAATTAGCAACATTTAATTTGTAGATGCAATTCTTTTTCATTTTTAGTTGCACATAAATTATTGTTTTTCTTGCTCGCATGTTCGTAGAGTTGTCGGGGTCCAAAACTTTGCGAGTGATTTGAGATTTGTGATCTGAAATTAGCAACCAGAGAGATTATCTCCATTAAGAAAGAAATGAAATTTGCTTCCCTGTGCAGATCAGTTCGTTTTAAGGATAAATCTCCTCTGGTAAGTCACGCTTTCATACAGCTAAATTGAAATGCATTCTTTTTGTATAGTTTTTGTATTTCATTTTGTTGCTTTTATTTGGTGCTATATAATTTTTGCCTCTATTAGTAGACTTGGTAATCAAATGTTGAAATCGAGGATTTATTTAATGGAAGAATATAATACGCTCTTTAATTGGAAGGTTTATAGTCAATTCTTAACTAAAAGCTTTTTAGACAACTCTTAAAAGGAATTTTAGGAGAAGATTATTGGACACGACTCTTAACTTTAATATCTACATTTATAGCCAGCTCCTAAATAGAAATCTACGAGAAGATTTACAGACCACAACTTAATGGTATACTTCGGGGAAGATTTATTCTGCTCATTTTTTCTCATTCTAAAACAACTTTATTATTGTCTGTTAAAGGAAAGGTTAGTCTCTCATTGTTTTCACGTTTTGGTTTTTTTTTCTTTCCCTATTCTTATTAATTACATTATTTATGATCTTGAGATTATTTTTGTTACAATTTTCATAACAGAGTATGTTTCATATTGGATATTTCTGAGGGCACTAAAGATAGTTGATATAATAATTTGGTCTTTAATGTACATACCAATAATGTGAGCCTACCAATAAACAACTATAGAAGCATTTTTGTAATAAAACATGATGGCATCTCAAAATTATGTTACATGTGGTTCTATCTTAATTATATGAATAAAATTTTAGTAGTTCATGTTCTTTCTATCCCATCATCTATTTTAGTTAATTGAAAATTAAATTCATCAATAGAATTAAACTGTTTGTTTTATCTTATGTTTTTTTTATAAGTGTATTCTTATAAACAAATGTAGGTTATTTAGTAGCATATGTATATCCTACAAATATTATGAGAGATAAATAACCAAATATTTAATAAATTTATAAATTAATTTGATTTTTTATTTGATCTTTTTATAGTGAAAACTAAAATATTTTTCTAAATTTCTTCAAATAATATAAAATTATCTTTTCTTTTATTTTAATAGTATAAATAGCATATTCTCCTATTTATTAATTATAATAAATATTATTTAGATTATGTTTTCCTATAAAATTATATAATTTCATAGGTATGTTGATATAAGAAAATTTAAAAGAAAAATTTATAAATGAAAAGAGAAGGAAGATATTATTGATAGTAATATTATGGATGTCTCTCAAAATAACACTACATAATAAAGAATATAACAAATATAATGCTTTTTGTTTTATCTTACTTACAATTTTTATAATTAACGAATAATAGTTCTTTCTAGTCATTGCAATGAAAGACACAAGTGACTTATGGTTATTGTTTAATTAATATATAATAAACATATATTGTTTGAATGAGTCTTTTATCTAAATATTTTTTATTAGAAATAGATGTAATTTTTAACCCAAAATAACTATTTTATATAGGATTTTGTATTTTCGTAGAAAAAAGCATTGGTAACATGAATTACACTAAAATTTAAAAATAAAAAAATAATTATAAAAAAATATGTTAACCATCTACTCAAATAAAAAATATGCCCTTTCTTAAGAATCAAAATTCTTATCACTCACCGTTACACGTACAAAAGCACACAACTACTAGTTATAATTTATATATTTAAAATTAAAATACTACATACATCTAAACTGATATGCTACTACACCAACTTCTATTTTGGATGTGCAGAGAAAATAATCCAAGAAAGTTCATTGCGACAAATAAACAACCTGAATAATGTCCAAAATAATGCCAATGTAGTAGGTAATCGGTTTTCAAATGGAGAGGCAAGATAAAAGAGTGGAATGCCATTGGAGAAGCAACTGTTGAGATTCCACGCATTTGACTTTGTACTAGTGGAGAGGACCCAGTAGCTACCTAGGCTAACTTCGAGCACCTAGAACTCCTAAACTATAAAGTGGATTTCCTCTATTTTTTGGTGTGTCTCCGTAGGTGAGTCGAGAGCTTAAAGCTAAGGTTTCGGCTTTTTGGTATTTGTGGATCTGTCCGTAGAGATCGTCGAGTGCAAAGCGGTAAAAAATTACCATTTCAAAAGTGGCACCTGGTACCCGCCCCCAAACCCCCAATAGGCGACAATAAGATATTCAAAACATAATCACTTTAGAGCCAATAACCAATCGCTATTACACCCATGACCAAATTTGCACTTTATTATGATATATTGATATTGTTAGAGAAATCCTTTTTTTTTTTGTTTCTAAATTTAAGCAGACATGTTTTAATTTTAATAATGACGTAACCTTTTCGGTGCAAGTTGATGTGTAATAGAAACAAAACTATACCAATAACCATGCACGGGTAGTGTTTAGTTAATAGTGTCATGGTGTATGGCTATTGGGCATGTTACTAGCACTTATTGGGTTTTTGTGTGTGTAGGAAATGACCATTTTGAAATTGGTTATTGGGAGGTCTCTATGATGAAACCTTATCATGGTTATTGGGTTTCTATCATGGCTATTGGGGGGTATATCATTTATTGGGTCCTCTCCCCTACATTGTGAACCCTAAATTGACAACCATCTCATTAGTGTACACCAAATTTTTCATGCTAATCTCTCCTTCAACAAAGCCGCATTTGGGCGGTATGTCTAGAACTTTGATTGGGGTATTCTGATAATGGTTAATAGATGGACAAAATTTCTAATTCATGTCTAAGAATATTATCAAATGCAGGTATATATCTGAATTGGATAAAGTCTTGCTTTAATCTCTCTACACTAACTCGTATATTAACTCTCTTACTTTAAGAAGACTATCTAAATTTAAAGAAGTATGAACCCATTAAAGCCTAATCATGAATATTTAGATTTCTACGAAGTATGATATATTTTTTTCTCACAAGTAGGATAAGGACAAAGCTCAAAAAAAACCTACAATTTTTTTCAAATATATAAAGTAAAAGTAAAATGACGAAGATTAGGTAGAAAAAACATAAAATATATGAAGTATTATTTAAATTTTATGAAGTACAAACATATACAGAATGCACAAGACTAGGTAGATAAATTTGTCAAGAAATTGGTGTGTATGGTATTCTAGTCAAATAAACAAGTAAGAAGAATAAAGATAATAATAGCAATTATAGAATTTATACTAAATTTTTATAACTAAAAAACTACTTTTCTTAAAATATACATAAAATATTATCATTTTTAATTGTGGACAAATTAAAGATAAAATATATAATTTTAAAATTTAAAATAATAATAAATTAAAAAGTTTAATTCTTATTGTAGTTTTAAAAATATTGATATTTTCCTAATAGTATTAAAATGTCACATATTTAGTAAGAACACATTGTAGTGCAATGGTAAGTTGGGAGCCTCTTATCTAGGAGATCTTGGGTTTGAGTCTACTCTAGCCCCATGTTCATCTCGGCTCTCGCTGATCAATAAAAAAAATCCAAAATATTTATTATCAAATTTTTAGTAGGAAAAATACACATTATTGTAGAGAGCGACTATAAGGAACAATAGGTACATTACCACTTCTACTTGATCATTGTCAAGTATAATTTATAATATGTTGCAATTGTGAAAAAACTATGACCTGATACTTGTCTAAAAATAAAGATTTGATAAATAGTGAGAAAGATTTGATAAAAGAAAGATTCGATAACTACCTAAAACCACCTCAATAGGAATGGTTTTCACCTCTATAAGATAACATAGAGAAGGAAAAGGAAGAGAAGTGAGCCACACCCAAAGAGTAGAAGACTTGCTAAACCCCACCTAAATAGGGGTCAGTTCCACCTCAATACAAACATTCCACGGGTGAAGCCAACCACAGAAATCGTCATCCCATAGAAGATGAGACAAAAAAATCTCCTAGGCACCAAGAAAAACACCCTTAACTAAAAACCCAATGCAACCAAGTCAGGCCCTTGAAAATTGCTAGCAACCGCCTTGCCTAAAGACAAAAAGGAAATTAAAAAAGACTCAACTCTCAATAAAGAAATAGGAGAGAAGATGCTCTAGACAAAAGAAAAAACAACAAAGCCACCAAAATATCGCTAGAAGAGCCTCATAAATAAGCAGAAGACCTTGAACCTACACCAAAGGCCTATAGAAATAGATCTCAAAGAAAATCTCATTCCTAAAAAAAAAACACCAAGAAAGAGATGTGAATCCCAACTCCACACACCCATCGCGGATCTAAACCATGAAGTGTTGAATCCTATAGAGAAGGAAACCAGACCACCCAAGAAAGTAGAGAGGGAAGAAAACCAGTCAGCAAGGGACGAAGGAAAAAATACAAAGAGGCTATCCCCAAAATTGTAGGCTACACAGTCAAGCACAAGGCCATCAAAATTTACTTTCCCAACCGCACCCTACATAACCAACAATTCCAACATAGCCACCATAGGAGGAAAAATATTGCCCTATAGAGGAATAGTACAATACTCCAAAATAATGTCATTGATGGTCATCAGTGCTGAATTACCAACCAAGAATAGAACCCAGGCCATAAATAATTTGGATAGAGAAAAACCCCTAGCAAGGACCTGCTGGATTTAGAAGGAAATTCACTCTCATAAGCCTCCTCTACAAAAATGACCTTCAAGAAAAAATTACACAAAAAAGAAGTGAGAAAGAAACCAAAATAATCATCATCCTTTGAATCAGAGGTCTTCCCTACCTCGGCATCCTACACAGAAACCCTAGGGCCACTTTCACTCCCTCTCTTGCCTGCTCTCATTTCAAACTATTATGTTTTATGTTAAACTGGAAAAATTTGATCTACTCCAAATGATAAAAAAGATTGAGAGGAGCTCATGGAATGATCAATAAATTTAAAGACTCTATCAAAATCATCCCATAAATTACTCCAAGTATGCTAGACCGCATGTGGATGGCAGCAGCTATTATTGGGATTAAAAAGGACTAATTTATTTTGCATGTAAAACCAAGCCTCATGCTCAACAATTATCCTTAGAGGCCACCTCAACCATATGAAAATACCCACACATAACCTAGGTGGAAAGAGGTAACGAGTCTTCTATCCACCACCAAAAATGAGCTCTCTCTACCACATCATTGGGAAAATAAATATTAATTATCCCAAAAGAATGATTTTTGATTTGCATGAGGACCCAAACCAATATATGCATAGGATCCTCACTAGTACTAAGTATTGTAACTTTCCACTATGGAAGAAAAGGTGATAACCCCTCCACGACCAACTTCATGGTAGAAAGAAAAAAAACCACAGTATTATGCTAGAAATGCAGCATGCCACAGTGAGTAAAAACATAGCAACCCTGACTTCGTGAAGGAAAAAACATCAATGCTGGGAAACTTCTGAAGAAAATATCACATAGAATACTTTTGTGAGATGTCTGTGAGACCCTAGTCATTCTATGAGAAAAAATTCATTATGAGGCATCATTCTTGCCATCCTCGTCCCCAAGAGAGAAGAAGCTATTATGCAAAAAGTTAGAATCTAGATGGAAAATTGGATAAAGATCCCTAGAGATAACATGTCTTCTCCCAATCCCCTCATCATCTATGTCATCCCTCCCTAGAGGTATATAAGATAAATTTAAGGAATCCAAAGCATCAGAAACCAAGGAAGTCAGCTATGGAGTATGAACTCCCATTGTGCGAGAAATATAATCATTGAGAACTTTTTCCTACAAAATAGAAATAGGTGATGGAGTCCCCTGTAAGAAATATTTTTAAACAACCTTCAGAAGAGAGACATTGTTTGAAACCTTAGGTAGCACTAGCTATTGGGGTGGCAAAGAAGAAGAAGAATTGTGCTTTAGCTAGAAAGCTAGATTTTGTTTTCCTTTACGCACCATAGTTGTCCAACCTGCATCTACTTTAGTAGTGTCTGGGGTCCAAGAAGAAAGGGTATCCTCTGGGGGATATTTTTTCCTTGGAGTCGCTAGATGACAATCCTTAATCTTATGTTCAACAGACTGACAACATAAACATGCATTGGGAAATTTTAGATACTTTTGGATTGCTGAGATGTTGTTCAAGTTGTGCATATATGTGCTGGAATTAATGATTTCACAGACTAACTATTTAGACAGTTACATAACCATATACTCAAAAATTCACTTGAGCAAGAAATGTTGTCAATGACAACATTGTCAATTTTGCAAAGTTGTCATCAAATTTTACAACTTTTTCATTCCTGCACCCAAACTTGGTCAACTCATTATGAAACTCAACTAAATGCACACTTATGCTTACTAGACCATGAAATAGGTTTCCTAACCTTTCCTTTTCCAATGTAGGCCTCTAAATGCACAAATGCAATGTTTCCTCAACATTTGTAACATTTTCCAACTTTCCCAAATTTAGACCAAACTATAACTTAAGGACTCCAAATGACTTAGACCTCCTAACCAAAAAAAAACACTCTAGGACATCTAGCCCTCTTATTTAACTAGTGGCTTGACTAAGACCACTACAAGCCAAAACTTGATTAGGAACCCTAGGTTACAACATAGCCTTACCTAGGTGCTCCTGCACCATACTCCCCCACAAAAGTAAATTATGTTACTCATGTGGACAATATTCCATCATAAAGTCTTAACTTATTGAAGTCTGCAACTGCAACCCATGTTGCTTCTGACTCAAACTTATGCTTCCACTTTATGAGGTGTTCCATGTACACCTTGTGTCTGGTGGTTTTCTTAACCCTTGAATCTAATACCTTGTCTTCTTTTGTATGCATCTTGGGAGGTAAAACATTAGGCTCTACATATTTTCCAACCTCCTCTCTATCCACATCTATCTCAGTTAAGGGTCCTTTAAACTTGATTAAGTCGACTACATTGAAAATAAGTGAGATGTTCAAATCAGTAGGTAGATCTAATTTGTATGCATTAGCCCCATACTTGGCTAATATTTTGTAGGTTCCCACTCTCTTCATCTTTATCGTGGTAGGCACTCCCTTCTACAACCTATTTTTATTCAAATGTACCATGACATAATCCCCTATCTCAAATTGAACATCCTTTCTCTTCTCATCCACTTTAGCCTTCAATTTTTTAGTAGACTCCAGTATAGTCCTCTTCACCTACTCTTGAATCTCTTTCATAGTTTGAGTGAAGTCTTTAGCATGACCACTCCTGTACTCCATGGCTCCAAGGTCTCTAAGCTCACATACACCTCTTGGGTGCATCCCATAAACAACTTCAAATGGGATCCTACCTATTTTCCAGTTAACACTGTAATTATATGAATATTATGCTTTGGGAATGACCACATCCCATGTATGTCCATATTCCTTAGTTAGGCACCTTAACAAGTTACCAGGAAATATTTTAACCACCTTAGTTTGTCCATCAGTCTAAGGGTGGTAAGCTGAATTAAATGATAGGTTAGTACCCAATCTACTCCATAGTATTTTCCAGAAATGGCTCATGAACTTAACATCCCTATATGATACAATTTTTAAGGGTAGTCCATGGATTCTTACAATCTCCTTAAAAAACAAATGTGCAATGTTACTAGCATCATGAGTAGTTCTACAAGGTATAAAATGATCGATTTTACTAAATCTATCTATGAAAACATAGATATTGTCATGACCATGTTTTGTCTTAGGTATCCCTACAATGAAATCCATGCTAACACACTCCTATGGTCTATTAGGGATTGGTAAAGGTTGATACAAAAATGAATTTCTAGCTCCTTTTTCTTTCATGCACACTACACATTTCTCAACATATTTTGTCCCATCTCTTACCAAATTTGGCCAATAGTAAAACCTTTGTACTAACTCTATGGTTTTTTTCACACCAAAGTGGCCACTCAAATCTCCCATTATGTTTCTCTTGAATGAATTTCTCTCTCATTGAACCCTTAGGAACACACAACTAGTATACCCTAAACAATAACCCACTTTGCAAGGTAAAATCAGAGAACTTACTGTGAAAATAATTTTGAAAATTAGAACATACCTTGTAGGTTTCAGCAAAGTCTTCATAATCCCTATAGAGGTCCTTGAAACTCTCTATACCAATGCTTTTCAACTCAACTTCTTGAATGGTCAGCATCCTCGTACTTAGTGCATCTACAACCTTGTTTAATTTTCCTTTCTTGTGCTTTATTGTGAATGTGAATGCTTGATGGTATTCCATCCACTTTAGGTGTCTATTACCGATATTTTCTTGTATATTTATATAGCTAAGGGCCTGGTTGTTAGTAAACTCTATAAATTCTTTATGTAGCAAGTAATATCTCCACTTCCTAAGAGACTGAACTAAGGCATACAACTCCAAGTCATAAGAAGAATATTTCTTCTTGGATTCATTTAACTTCTCACTGAAGAAGGCTACTGGCCTACCTTCTTGACTTAACACACCCCCTACTACCATCCCACTTGCATCACACTCCAAAGTAAATAGTTTATCAAAACTAGGGAGTCTAAGGATAGGTTGTGTTGCTACTTGCTCCTTCAACTTTTCAAATTATTTTCTTGCTTCAAAGGTCCATCTAAACTTAGTCTTTAGACCATCCTTGATGGTTTCTAGCATTGGTGCACAAATACCACTACAATGTCTTATAAACTTTCTATAAAACTGAGCTAACCCATGATATTTTCTTACCTTTGTCCCTGTAGTTGGTGTAGGCCAATTTAGAATAGCTTCCACCTTGCTTGGGTCCATCTTTAATGAAACTTTGGATATAACTGCTTGGCTAAATAATTTTCTTACAAACCCATAGCATTGGACTGTTATTTCAGGATTGGACACCCTAAATGGCTGTTGTAGATTATTCAGTCTCATTTATTTATTGACTAGGGATGTAAACTTGGAATGGTATTTGCAAAGCATATGCTTCAAATCTTCTTGATTCTCATGGATAATACTATGGAATTGAAATACATTAAGATTCAGGAATCTATACTATCTCAAGTAAATGAATTTACTTCTAAGAAAATAGTAATCACGAATAGGGGTTACTCTATTTGCCTATGCTGCAGGAACAGTCCACCAATTCTGTTACCAGTGGCTGCAGGAACAACAACGTTCTATTTAATTTGAAATGAACAAGGAAATAAATTCTAATCTAATAAAGAGATTCACTCACCAAGTGGTCCCGCTTGGATGAGTGAATAGAAATGCAATAAAGATAAGAGACTAAAACTCAAATTATTCACTCTATCCATTCATGGAGAAAATGTACTTGGAAAGTGAAAGAATGTTACAATGTCAACTTCTATTCCAGAATTCATATCAACTAACTCAACCCTCAAGAGATATAAAAGTCAGCTTATTTAAAGAGAAACTACACCACTCCCTAAATCTAGGATCACTCCATTAATGAGGATCACTAATGGATACAAAGTGCTCATAACAAAAAATATCAAACAACAAGAGTAAGTCTTCAAGTTATTCCCAAAATATAGCAAGCAGTGGTTCTAGATCTGCGCGCTATGTTACTCAGGAACTGAATTGACTTGTTCCTTTGTGAAATTCTTGTGGCACGCCCTTCTTCAACTACTTACTTAATTCCTTTGATAAGATGGCACTTTTGCAGCAATGGCTGTCATTGACTCCTTCAACACCATGCTACTATTCTTGAATGCGCCATGACTTGATTCCTACAAAATGGTTAGCATACGCAACTTTTGACACATAAATATATTTTATCATTTAATACTAAGAAATAATTGTTATTTTCCATTAGATACTCTTGCACGACATTCGACTACAGGAAGGAGACCACCCATAAACATAGCATAGGAAATAGGATTATTTATTTAGCATGCAACTACTTATATCCTGCAACTTCTATCTATCAGTTCCAAGAAAATTACATCATGTTCTTACCATCCATTTACCTACTTATGTCTTTACATATATAAAATATACATATAAAATCATAAGTTTAAAGTCTCTGTTTCATAAGCAAATTGCTGAAAAAGAAAGTAAGAAACATGGAAAAGATGGCCTTTTAAGAGGCTCATCATTCCCCCCAACTGCACTATTGCTAGTCCCCAGTAATCATGAAATTACAGATCCTAGCCCTAAGCCTCAGGTCACTGGTGGTCTTTTCACCTAGATCATCAACAACATAGTTGAAATATCCATGGTTGTCCCAAAATCTGTCCCACCTCCGTCTTTCCTAAATCATATCATGATCTTCTGCACTCTCATTTACTGCAAGTAAAGGCTGCAGGAGGATATGAGGTTGAGACCTTAAGGGCATCCAATAATGCAGCTGTGTTCAGCCCAACATTATAAACCATGGGGATTGGCAAGTGCCAAGAGTTAAATTATGTGGAGAATGAGGTTCCCTAATTTTTAAGTCATGGAATATTCATACCCACCTTTGTCTACAAGCTACAATTGTGGCCTCAATAGCCTATGATGAATGTTGTTCCCAATCTGTATATAAATGTTCTCTGACTGGAAGGACCTTGTGGGACCCACTATGATTCATTGTGATTGAGATCCAATCAAGGAAAGTCTGCCTAAAACTCTGAACTTCAGGTCTCATCATGAGGGGTGTGTCTATCTCACTGTCTCTATATGGCAGAGCCTGATGCTCTCTGCTAATCTCATTCTGAGTCTAGGATATTACTACCCTCAACTGAACATCTCCCACGTACAGAAGTGAATTCCAATCCCTATGTTTGGCATGACTAAATTGTGTAAATACAATTCACATAATAGGTTTTGGATGGGCATGGGTGCTGACTGGAAGGCATCATAAAATTCATGAGGTGTAGCAATTGAAGGATTTAATCCATCTACAATCCTTGTCAATTGAAAGTTAACAAATTGTTCCTTAAGTAACAAAGCATAAACTAGAGATGGTGACCTACATGCCATTGCTACAGGAATCAATTCAGTGATCTGTGCAACTCTCCTCTCCAATAATGCAACCCGATTTGTTTTCTATTCAAGTTGACAAGCTTGTTCCTTAATTATCCTTTTCAGATTTTCTGTCTCCAGTTCCCATTGTGTCTTTTCCCATGTAAAATTTTGGTACAATTTCAATCTTGTTGCTAAAGGTGTGGATAAATCTAGTCGTGGCATGGGTTCTTGCTGAAGAATATTAATCCACCCAGATGGAGGTTAAGGGATTTTTACTACTCCCTCTTTAGTGGAAGTAGCCCCTTTTCCTTTTTCATGAGTTTTCACTGAATCATTTTCTTGGCAAGATTCATCAATGGAATATTTTCCTCTCCATATTAAAATGGATTGTATCAAATCATCCACTTGGGATGAATTAGCTGCCTTGACCAGCATGTCTAATCTATCTCTACTCATTTTCTCAAACAACTCCTCAACAATGTCCTCATCTACTATAGGGAATTCATCAGAGGGTATGTTTTCTAAACTGTCATTAGTATCTTTCCCGATAGATTTATTGAAAAACCCCTTTGTTTCATCAGAATCTTTATCACTATCTATGAGGATGCAATCAATTTGTGGATCAACTATAGCTTCATCATTCATAATGTGGGATAGGGTGTCACTATCAGTTCTTTTTGGAGCCATTGCCTCCAAAGAGGACTTCTCTGCAGATTCAAAGGATTCAACATTTATAATCGAATCAAGGGTTTTTTCTACCTTACTAGTACTAGCATAAAGTCTAGCACTTTTCCTAACATGGTTTTGAAAAGGTCTTAGAGGCTCCTTGTGTTTCTTCCTACTAGAGGAAACCTCCTCTATAATGGCTACAAGAGGTTCTTCTAGCATTGCCTCCTTGGGAGAAGGCAAGGTCTCGTCAGCTATATTACCAACATCTTCATTATTAGGAGGTTCTTGTTCTAGAGTCATACCCTCTGTCTCTATGGTTTTACCTTTATCCTTCATGATAGTAGGCCTAGTTTCCTTGGAATGTGAAGTATCATGAGTGACATCGGCTTCCCTAGTTTTTCCTTTCTTTTTATTAGACACTGGATTATGAACATTACAGGCTCTTTTCCTAGATAGGGTAGGTCTAGAAGAAGACACTTCAGGAATGAGCTATTTTTTTTGTATTACTTTACGAACCCCCATTTCTGTGTTAACCCTTCTACCTACACCCTGGCCTCTAGGGCTAACCACGCTAGGTGTTATTTCTTCCATGGCCAAGAATTCTTCCCAAGTCCCAATTGATTTTTTAATTAATTCCATTTCTACAACTATCTTAAGTAAACAATGATGGGAAATAGATTAAGCTTTTCCTTACTATACTAGAGATGCCTTCTTTTTCACAATATTAAATAGAAAACTAGGTAAGTTTACTAGTCTATTTTCATGGCGGAGGGCGCTTAGAATCTTGAAATGCAATCCATGCAGATACTTTTAATGGACCTCACAAGTGAAGTAGGATATTATGAATGTAGTCAGGTGCATAAAATCCATGGGAAATGATGTTCTTGAAGTGCCCTTCTTCTTATCAATATCCAATCGTGGGTCACCATGTAGGGTAAACTGTGCCCTGGCTAAACGAAGTCATTATCCTTACTCCACTTTTCTCCTTCCTGTGGAAACTTTGAAACTTCTTCTAGGATCTCTTCTAAGAATTATATCCTAAAACCCTTAACTACTACAAACCCATTGCTCAGATTATTTATAAATTGAAAATAAATTTCTTCATGAAAGCCATTAAGGCTTAAGCAGTAATCTAGCCATCCCCTTCTTTGAAATATTTCACTGGCGGCCTGGTCCCCAAGTATAACTTGATGATCTTTAGGCTCATGCCTCTGAAGGGCTCCGCCCATTATAGATGATAAAAAAATATCTGCAGGAGCTCCACAGATGCTATAGAAAACTGGAAAATGGAGGACTTCTTACGGACGCAAGATGTTTTTTATGAGAAAAACTAAAGTATAGAATACCTTTTAATTCTAGGAAAATAAGCATTATTTTGAATGGTATTCATAAATGCATTTGAATGTGCTAAGGTTTGCCACCCAAACATGTCACAAAAATGTCATTATTAAGTGAACCTTAACTTTAAATTTCTTTCAAATCATGATGACCTAATCAAGGAAGGACAGATAAGCTTCCACATGACTACGGTCACTGTGAAAGACCAGAAACAAATAAAGTTTTCCTTTTTGCATGCTAAAACTGATTTGGAAATATATTGGAAATATTTGAAACAAGCATTAAATAACCCCTCCCCCAACTAAGTGTAAGGCATGGGTCCCACCAAGCCTTTGCGTGCAAGAATAAGAAAAAGAAAAGAACACTTTTTCAAAATTTAAAATAAATAAAATAATATATGTGGCAAAGTATGTGTTACTAATTTGAGAGTCGCTACAGGAAGAGGGTGATGCTATGCTACACACACTAATGGAGTGATGCGATGGAATGAACACATGGTAGAGAGAGGAGGTGAGGTAGATTTTTATTGCAGAGAAAGCAATTCACGGGAGTGAAGTGTTTATTATGAAATCTGTGATAAAATCACAGTTTGGGAGAAATCTGGGTGGAAGACCTAGATGCTTCAGTTGTAGGAGTGGAGTTGTCTATGCTCTACTGGAACTACTACAAGAAGTCTTGATGGCTCACAGGCTTGTGATATATCTTAAGATGATGCCCATTTACAAGGATTTTGAATCTAACACGATCTTTTGTAGATAGATGAACTGCACCATTATCAAAAACTAAGACTATTTCATAGGGCCCTAACCAACATGTCTAAAATTTTCCTGGAGTATGTTGATAGCAGGAGTCATAGAGAAAGGCCCAATCACCAATGGAAAAATTATTTTCCTTGATGAATCTATCATGCCACTTCTTGCACTACTTCTAAATCAGTTTGGTGTTGTGAAGTGCAGACTTCCTATATTCATCGAATCTATTGAGCTGCAAGAGCCTGTCCTCTTGTACATTGGTAAGGTTAATATCTAACTCCAATGTCATCCTCAGAGTTTTATGGTGAAACTCAATAGGTATGGATGCAGATTTTCCATAAACCTACTCAAAAGGAGTAAAACCAGTAGTGGTTTTCCAAGTTGTTCGATAAGTCCAAATCGCTTCAGGAAGGCGAGTAGCCCAATCCTTTTTATGAATAGAAACTGTTTTGGTTAGAATGGCCTCTATTTCTTGATTTTTTATCTTAGCCTACCCATTGGCCTAAGGATGGTATGGTGAATATTTACCATGCCTCACCATGTACTCATTCATCAATTCAACAATCTGATTAGAGGTGAAATGTGCCCCTTGATCTATTACTATTTCTTGAGGCACACCAAACCTAGTAAAAATAAAATCATAGAGAAAATCTGCTACCTTATGATCCTGTGCATGCCTCATTACTTTTTCTTCAACCCATTTTGTGGCGTAATCAGTGCATACTAAGATATAAGACTTACCATGGGAAGATGGCTAAACGAGACCAACAAAGTTGATGCCCCATTTTTCAAATGGTGTTACCATGACCTGAGGCTACAAGGGCATTTCATCATACTTGGTTGGAAATCCCATCATCTGGCATCGGTCATAGTTCCTGGTATTCTTAGCTACATCTTCATGTAAGGTAGGCCAGTAATAACCAGTTGTCAACACCTTGTATGTTGTCATTTTTCCTACAAAATGGCCACCACATGACTCATCACAACAAGCCCAAAGGATTTCATATGTCTCATCTTTGTGAACACATATGTGGGTGAATTGATCAGGACCTATGTAGAACATAAATCTAGAGATCCATGAAAAGTTGAATCTCTTCTCAACCAGCAGATGCGTTCACAAGGTGAAAAATGAGGTGGTGTTCTTCCTGTAGCAAGGTAGTTGGCGATGTCAGCATACCATGGATTGTAAGTTGCAACATAGAATAGGTGCTCGTCTGAGAAGCTATCATCAATTGCATCAGGACCATCAAGAACTTGTAATATAGAGAGGAAATCATCCACCACATTAGCTTTTATTGGTTTATCAATGATAGTTATATCAAACTCCTACATGAGGAGTAACTAGCGGGCTAACCTACCAGAAATGGCAGGTTTGTTCATCAAGTATTTGATTGCTGAGTGATCACTATAAACAAATACTTCATAACCGGTTATGTAATATCTAAGTTTATTTAGTGCATAGATTACAACAAGCAGTTCCTTTTTAGTAACAGTATAATTTAGTTCAGTACCTTGCATAATTTTTCTTATATAATAAATGGCATGCTCAACTATACCTTCTTTTTGTCCTAGCACTGCCCCAATGGCATAGTCAGATGCATCAGTGTAGATATGAAAGGGAAGCTTCCAGTCAAGTCCTCTAAGAATAGGGGTCTTTGTCAACACATATTTCAACTACTAAAATGATAGTTCACAATCAGTTGTCCAGTCAAAGTCTTCTTCTTTCTTCAATAGATTGTACAATGGGGTGGCAAGTTGTCTGAAGTTCTTAATAAATTTCCTGTAGTAATCGGCATGACCAAGAAAACTTTTGAAATCCTTCTTCTTTGCTGGAGTGGGGAGTGTAATAATGACTACAATCTTTGTAAGATCAACCTAGATACCAAATGATGAGAGGTAATGTCGTAGGACAACTCCATCCTCCATCATCATATAACACTTCTCATTATTAAGTGAGCGGTTGTAGTCTTGACATCTTTTAAGAACTTTTCCCAAATTAGCATGAGCCTCTTCGAATGTTGTTCCATATGCAGTAAAATCATCCATGTATATTTCAACACAGTCAGTAGAAATGTCAGAGAAAATACTTATTACTGCCCTCTGAAAAGTAGCAGGTGCATTACATAATCCAAATGGCAATATAGAATAAGGAAATGTTCCCCATGGACACATGAATGTTGTTTTATCCTAATCTTCTGGTGAGATATGGATGTGGTTGTAGCCACTGAAACCATCCAGGAATGAAAAATACTTCTTACCAGTAAGTTTGTGAAGTACTTGGTCAATGAAGGGAAATGGAAAGTGATCTTTCTTGGTGGCTTTATTAAGATCCCTATAGTCCACACAAACTCACCATTTTCCACCTTTCTTTGGGACAATTACAAGAGGGGATACCCACTGGCTGTCAGAAATAGGATATATAAATCCATCTTGGAGGAGTTTTTGCAATTAAGTCTTTACTATATCTCTTAGTGTAGGGTTTATTCTTCTTTGAGCTTGCCTAATAGGTCTGGACTCATGACTTATATAGATCTTATGGGTACACAATTATTGGTCAAGTTCCTTCATGTCAGTATAGTCCCATGCAAATGCTTGCTGACTCTCTTTTAAAAGTTGGAGAAGGATAGACATTTGAGATTCAGTGAGGTTCTTATTGACATTCAATTCCTTACCTAAGGCAATCTCTATTCTTTTGACTTTATCCAGCATAAGAACTTTGGAAAATGAAGGTGACTTTATCTCATGGGGTAACAAAGTATAGAGATAATCAGGGGCTACAGGAAACTTAGATGAGGACTACTTGGGCAATATGGTTTGTAGGGAATAGTCAGGAACATGACAAGAGGGTTCTTCAGAGCCATACTAGTTTGTAAGGACTTCTACTAGTATGTCATCTTCCTCTTGTGAGGCCATGAATGGATCTCTACCGATACCCATAAGCTGGTGTACTGAATTAGCTTTGAGGGAGGCATCTCCTAGATTTGGCCATACAACTTGGTAAAGTTTAGTTGGGGGTTTGGCTGGAGAATACATAGTTAATTTCTTGGTATTAATGCCATCAGATATGGTAATTTTTCCTGAGTGACATGCAATGCAAGCATCTTATGTGGCTAATTAAGGCCTCCCTAGGATTAATGGATACCCTCCTAGTGTGTCTTTGGGGGAAAAAATATCCTCTACCACACCATTTGGCTTGACAGTGGAATTATTAGCTAACTAGAGGATGTTGGGTGTTTCCCTTAACCCAATGATACTAAGTCTTAACAACACATCCATAGTCATTACATTAATAGAGGCCCCTAAATCAACCAAGACATTCTATATTTGTATACCATTAATGTGAATGGTAACCACTGGACTCCCAAGATCAGAGTTTTTAGGCATCAAGGCTTTACTGAGCATAAGATCAGAAAGCTTCCCAAGAACATGGACAGTATCAGGATCTTTCTTTTTCCTACAAGGGTGCTTGATACAGGCTTCCTTGATTTCTTTATTATAAATGGGAATTTATTTGAGGGCATATAATAATGGTATTTGGATAGTCATTTTCTTCAATTGGTCAATCATATCAGTTGCAATGGGATTCTCTTTAGGGGTTACTGATAGTTGAGCCGATCTTTGCGAATAAGGTGGAATTTTCTCAGCTAGAGAAGGTGGCGCAACAGGTGGAATAGAAGTATTTTGATTGTCAGGAAATTCCTTAGTATCAGAAACATTATTTATTATGGGTGCTCTCGGTGTAGGAAATACGGTTCCTAATCTTAGGTGGATGTCATTCACTTGCAGTGAATAAGCCTGCTGCTTGTTATTAAGATTTGGATTTGTTTGCGCAGGAAGTTGTGGCTTCTCAGGACTATTATTGACTGCAGGATGTGGAGGAATAATATCTTTTTTCTGAGGTGGAGGCATGATAGCTTGCTATTGATTAGGCTGATTGGGTCCTTACTGAGGTTGTTGTTACCAGTTACCATGTGGTTTCCATTGGTTATTCTGCTGTGGTTGCTGGTATTGGTTAAAATGCTACTGGTATGGGTTAAACTATTTCTGGTATGGGTTAAATGGAGGCTTTTTTTGGAAGTTCTAGTTATACTATGGCTGCTAATATTTTTGGTTATTTTGTGGCTTCTGGTTAGATCAGTTATGATTCCAATTCTATCCTTGAGGGCCAGAATTCTGGGGGTTTTGATTTTTCCACTGATTACTATTTTTATTATTATAACCAAAATCACTCAGGGGGTCTTGAGGTATACCATGTCTCTAAGCCCATGGTCACCTTTGAGCCATGTAAAAGACCTCTCCATTATCCTCATCTATTTCTTTGAACTCGGTGTGCATTGAGGTAGTGTCCACAGATGCAACAATTTTGCACTTATAGTTTCTTTTCTTCTCTCTGTAGCGGGAGCAGAATTCAACCAACATAGCTTATACATCCTCTTTCTTCCTTCGAGTTTGCATGGTTTCCAGCTTAGTGGTCACATCATTGATGATGTCCTACTTGAAGTCAGATAGGAGGTTGGAAAACTCTTGTAACACCCCAAAATTGGCATCTTGCAACCCTAACCAATTTTGTTGCATTTTTCATTCTTTTGAATCATCAAAGTCCTATTGTAATAGGAAATTCTGAGTTTTAACTGACTCTACTCGAGTTGAGTTTCAAATGTAGAAAATCCTAAATCTACATTTATCATACATCATATTTAATTCTTAAATACCTATTTGGCTAAACAAACCCTATGATCGAATTAATTTAATTATAAAGTCCTAGCACTTTAATTAAATTAAATTCACCCTCTTTAGCTAAGACACATGAAAAAGGGATTAAATAATATTTAATTATTAAATAAATATCCTCATTTCAATAATTGAATTTAATTATTCAGATAATTAAGAAAAAGCAATTATGAGGTCATATTTATTTAATTAATTGAATATTCTCTCAAAAATCTTTCTTTTATTCAGAAATGGAAACTTTGAATTAATTGTGCTTTAAAGAGAAATAAAACAATTTAATTGAAATAAAACAAAATTAAATCAAAGAAAGAAAACTGTTAAAGCAGAAAGAAAACAATTTATTGTATTCTTTTAAATAAAGCTTTCTATTTTGAACTGGCTTTTCTATTTGTTTTATTTCAAAGAGGAAAGTTTCTATTCTGATCATCTCTGAGTCTATAAAAGAACTCTCATCTCTCATTCAAATCCTCCCTGATTACCCACTCACTTTTGCATTGTTAGAATACTAACTTATTGTCTCATTTTCTTGCTAATCTCATATAGAATAATTTCATTTTGCAATAAGATAGTTTCAATTTCTAGAATAATTTCATTTATCATCATGTCATAGATTATCTCACATCTTTCAATTCTTAGTATAATATTTCATTGTATTGCATTCATCATGATAAATCCTTTGTTCCTAGATTGGTCCATGGTTGTGAGACTCTCGTTCTAAGAGAAATTTCAAAAATCCCATCTGGATAGAAGGCAACAGGTTGAATCATGCAGATAGACAGGATGAATAATCTCATATTCAGTCTTGTGTGTACCTGGTGAAGAAGGACTATGTTGAAGTGTATGGTGAATTAACAAGGCCAAATTTACTACATACATTTCTGGCGCCCACCATGGGGAAGGTACATTTCTATTCTAGCCTCATTTTGTTTCATCTTTTTCATTTTTTTACATTCTATTTTGTACTTCCGTACAAGTTCTATTTTAATTTCGCGCGAACTTTCTGTACATCTCACGCGAACTTTCCAGTTCTTCGCGTGGCACACAGAACTTCTTCGTGTGACCTAGCATACTTTATCACATGAAATTACAAACTAGAGCTTTCACTTTGATATTTTATTATCTCATTTTTCTAACCACCTGCTATTTTTTGACAACTGTGTTTCCCTGATTTTATCTTTTGAAATATCTTGACAGTGGTTTGCAGGACGCTGAGATAAAGAGAAAGCCATCATAAACTTCTGACATATTTGTTGCAGGATGCTGATATGAAGAAAGGCATTACAAACTACTAATGGGTTTTATTACAGGACGTTTGTCGAAGACCTTGTTTGTTTTCACAACTTCCTTTATCTATTTTCAATAGTTAAAACACACTTCGGTTGGTGCTTAAAATGAATCATTGTCTTGCGTGATTGAAGTGTTTTTTACATTTTAATCCTAAGAACTACATGAACATATCCTCTCCCCTCACCTTTATGGATCTTGGGTGTAAGATAAATTCATGTGATTCTTCTAGAGTGGCTACCTCCCAAGAGCTTTAGCAGAGCCGGTGAGAGTGGATGCCCAACCGGTAACAGGCTAAAGCCAAGCCCTTCCAAACTGGTATACAAAAAATGCTATTGTGATTAATGTCACAATAAATAGGTGTGAATTCATTGTGGCAACCAAAATCTCCTCCAGTACCCTAGTGATGCGTTAAAGTCCCGACATCGTTAAGGTGAAAGCCTTGCTTTGAACGGATTGGGAGAGCCCCCTTTATTGGGAAAATGACTTGATCACAACCACCTGAACGAATTTCCTTACTACAAACTATTGTTCTAGTTTTCCAAAAACCCTCTATCTATTGGCGTGAAAGGTCAGAGAATGACTAAGACGCCCCACATTTTTACAGCTTTTAGTAGAGATAACAACCCTTTGGGAAGCAATTCCTTTGGGGTCTGAAGCTTGGTATGCCTGAGAAGTGAGTGCATATGTAAGGAGGAGCCCATGCTTCCAAGATTCTAAGTTATCCGCTAAGAGTAAGCATAGCTGAACTTCGGTTCAAGTGGGGATTCAATAGATATTGTCCTGGCTATCCTAAGGTTGTGATGTTCTTGTTCTTGTACTATAAACATTCTATTTAATGTGTTTTGCGTGGGTGTATCACTTGAACAATCGAAACTATCATCAAAACACACAATTTGTCAATCTTGAACATGTCCAAAACAATCTATAACTTGAACTATCTATCAGAAAATAGCATGATTTCATCTTTGAAAATGCAAACTGGTCTTAATAGTCTGATTATGTAAACATCTTTTTTAACATTTGCATAGTTTCGAGTGAAATTTCTCAATCTTCACATCATTCAGTGAGAATATTCACGTGATACATAGTATACTGTTGCGCGATATTTGGGAATAGTGCCATTACTCTGTCAGTCTTTTTCTGTCAAACTGGTGTCATTCTTCATGCAAAGAAAGCATTTCTTTACGCGGTTCGGTGAGAAACTTCATGCGACAGAGCATTTTGTCGCGCAAAAGTGCAGCCTTTTGTCCAAAATAGTGAGCTAAAATCTTTCATTCAGTTGTACTTTTGTCAAATCTGGTCTCTGATATGGGTCTATTTTTCTGCCATTCATCTTCATACAGTCTGAAACTTTGTTTCTTGGGTTGAGAACTACATGATTCTTGCTTAAACTGGTCTTGTCTCATGTCCTTTTGATTTATTTCATCTGTGTCATCATGCCTTGTGTCACAATAGTCATCTCTTGGCTTGTTTTAGCCTCATCTTAGATGATTTTCACTGAGGATACTTCACCTTTTGGTATGCTTTGTGCAACTACTTTGAGACAGTTTCAAGTTTGGTCCTAGTTCACATTCCTTGTTCAAAACTTTGTCTATGACTGTCACAACTGGAAGTGGCAAAAAATTTCCTTCAATCAATCAAGATGAATTTGTACTTTCCACAACATTATTGGCTACATCTAGTGAGGAATCATCTCAATCTCCTTCCCCGGTATGATGATCTTACAATAAAAGGTCATTTCCTATGGATCTTAGTAGGGTTCGAAATCCTTTGTTCCAAGAAGACCGAAATTCAGAGAACACTCAATCTTTTCATACCAAGTCTTTACACCTTGAATCCTTGCATTTTGGCAAGATGGCAGATCATATCCAATCAGGTGGTGAGGTTAGCAGAACTGACCTCTTTAAAAATTGGGGTAAGTCCCATTTTGAAGACCCCCCTAACGATGTAGAAGTTGAAATCACTCAAGATGATATTACACACGCTCGTGCTAACAAAGAATTCTGTAAAATGATGGGAATTCTACTAGCTGAGGAGAAAGAAAAATACATTCTTGAGCTAGCCAATCAAGGGGCTAAGTTACCTTCCAATTATTTTTTAGAAACACTTGTTGAGAAAGAGGAAGAAACTGAAAATTCCCGCTTGCACAAAGAAATGCAAACTATGCGAGAGAAACTCTCTCAACTCTTGAAAGATAATTCAAACATGTCACACAATTCACACTGGAAAGCATTTGTTCTTTCCCATTTGATAAATATCTTCACATGCCTCCTTTTCCCAAAAGAGTTGAACTTCCTAAATATGAAAAATACTTGGCTACATCTGACCCTCAAGACCATTTCAGAGAATTTGGTGCTCTCTCCATGGAATTCATGCATGACACAACCTATCTTATGCATCTTTTCCCGTGTAGTTTGGGAGGATCAGCTATGGAATGGTTCTCTTGACTACCAACTGGCATCAAGACCTTTGACAAAATTGCCAATTTATTTCTACAACATTATTCTCACAACATACAACATCTGGTTCATATTCAAGATCTTTGCAAGTTGAAAAAAAATAATGGGGAATCCTTCTTGGCATTTCTCTAAGGATGGAAACAACTCTACACATGATATTCTCGCAAGATACCTGAGTCTGAAAAGTTTGACATCTTTCTCGATAATCTTCTCCCCAACTTTGGGTATCAAGTACAGCTACAAGGTCCCCTAACCTTTGATGATATGATCAAACAAGCTATAAGAATTGAGACATTTATGATCAAGAAAGCAGAATAGACCTTACACAAGGAAAATAAACAAGGGTCTTCTTCCTCAAGCAAAGATAAATCCAAATTTCCCAACAAGAACCAAAATGTTGTGAATTATGGTGTTGTAGACAATGTGATTGCTAAGCCTTCTAAGGCTTCCTTTAATCTCACTACCATGATGCAAGCGGCCAAAGCCACTGAACGGGTTGCGGCAAAATCCAAACCGAGTATTTCATGATTTTATGGACCTAAACCTTGGGCTCCTAGGCCCAAGCGTGAGTTCACACCTTTAGGAGAACCTCTCGAGGAAATTTACAAGACTCTTTTAGACAACAATTTACTTACTCCATTGGCTAATCCATGACCTTATGATCCGCAACCAAGACCCTCTTGGTGGAATGAATCTGCTTATTGTGATTTTCACCAAAAAAAAGGTCATTAAATAGCTACTTGTTTGAAGTTTCGGCATACAATCTAGGATCTCATTGATAGTGAGGTTATTTCTATGGGAAGTCACAAAAAAAACTCTAATCACCAAGCTTTCAAGGATCCATTTCCTCCTCATGGGAAAGGTGAATCATCTAAAGGCAAAAATACTGATGCTAAGGTCAACTATACTTACACCAATAATGATAATGTCATTAATATGGTTGAACCTATTGACACTGAATACTGTAATGTCCTCATTCTTAAGGGAAAGGAAAATACTTCTAAGTCCAAAACACCTTTCATATTGCGAGGGTCTACACCTCAGTCTTCTAAACAAATTCAGTCTCAAGTGAGTGCTAATATTGTTACTCGATCTTGCACTAAAGTCATTCTTAAAGGCCCCGAGCCTTCTATATCTACATCAACTCAACCTTTAGAAAAAGATAAGGTTGATTATACTACTAAGAATCCCAAAGTGGGTTCTTCATCTAATGCTACCAATTATAGCATTCTTGAGCAATTGCAATGCACTAATGCTCATATAACTATTTTTGAGCTCCTAAAAATTTCCCCTGCTCACAGGGAAATCTTGGACAAAGCCCTCACTGAGGAAAATGTCCCAAAAGATCTTGATCTCGACCGGTTTCAATCTATGGTAGGTCACTTGACCTCCTCACATTACTTGTCTTTCTCTGAGGAAGATGACCATTCTTTGAG
>MU225573.1:1294914-1309685 GCA_018584345.1 Thuja plicata | reverse complement strand
AAGGAAATTCATTGACTTTGTTGATGACCTGAACATTACCCATGAGGATGTATTAATGAAGTTATTTGTTTAGTCCTTAGTTGAGGATGCAAGAGAATGGTTTAGAAGCCTTGCTAATGGCTCTGTTTTTTCTATGGACGAGTTGATTGAATTGTTTAAAGATCACTATGGAGACAAAACAAACAAAGGCTCTTTATTGAATGAGTTCAATAATATCAAGAAAAATTACAATGAAGAGGTTACTGAGTTTAACACAAGGTTTCAAAGAGTTATGAGAAAACTATTCTAGAAGATAAAGCTAGATGAAGAGGTATGTCTAGCAACTTATTTAAATGCCTTTGATTCCAAGATGGGATATGCTCTGAGAGATAAAAACCCCAGAACTCTTACCGATGCTTATAAAATAGTAGTCAATATTGAAATGAACAAAAGAGTGTCTGGTAAATTAAATAAAAGGGATGATGCAAGGTTTATCAAAAACAATCTGAAAGAGCCAGAATTTAAAGAATATAGGGCTCCTCAGAATAATAGACCTTCTTACAATACTACTTATAATCCTCAGAACAGAATGCAAAATCATCCGTATGGAACTCAGTTCAAAGATGGAAATCCTGTTATTGCACCTAAAAGGGAAAAAATAGACAATAAAACTCCAGACCCCCTACATAGAAATTCTGTCCATTTCTGCAATGAGGAGACTTGGTGTGAGGCTTGTGATGCTCCTCATAATCCTGAATTTTGTGTTGTCTCCTTGGATTTAAGGGCAAGTGAGGAATAGGAAAAAGATGAAGGGGAACACTATGATCATAGTATGACCAATACCTTTTCATGCCATGATGTTGATTCAAACAGTGAGGAGGAGAATCATGATTCCTATGTCTCACAAAAAATGATTGAGAATCATCACCAATAGATCTTATCTAATAGTGAAACTGATGAAACTGATGACAGTATAAGATGTTATGCTCAAGATGGTCAGGATGTTCCACTCATAAGGAAAGCTTTAGATGAAGAGAAGGCTAGAATCACTGTTGAGTTAGTGAATAAAGCTAGAAGCAATTACCACTTAAGGAATAGGGTGGTAGGTGGAGCTGGTAGCCAACCTTCAGGTGTCTTTATAAAGGAAAACAAGGCAGACACTAAGTATGTTCAGAAAAAAGAAGGACCTAGTGAAAGTGTAAATAAACACATGTTCAAGATTGTTACAAAAGCCATAGAGGCAAATATTGTTCAAGAGTCAGTTCAAAAGGAACACAATGAGAAAAGTGATGTTATTATTGAAAAATCAAAGTGTTTAGATATGAGATATACTCTAGTAGACATGGGTCAGTGCCTATCCTAGATGACAGTTAAGGTGCCATTTTTAGAAATGATGAGGATCAAAGAACATACAGAAAAAGTAATGTCATTATTAAACAGTGTCCCCACAATAAGGGTTTAGAGTCCAGTGGAGGTTTCTAGGAAGCCAACTACCAAGGGAAATGAATTAGAGTTGTTGACATCTGAAATTCCTCAAATATTCCTAAATGCAACTTCTTCTCCAAAAGATGTTGACCCATTTTTTCTCTCATTGATAATTAATGATAAAATGCTCAATAATTGTATGATTGATTTAGGAGCCTCAAATACAGTTATGCCAGTTGAAATAATGAAGGCAATGGGGCTACAAGTTGATACACCTCATGGCAGATGTAGAGCTATGGATTCTAGAGAGGTCCCTGTAATTGGAACTGTTGAGGCTATGCCTTATAAACTAGCAGTTTGCCCTAATGTAGTGATGACAATGAATGTTCTTGTGGTTGACATACCACCTCATTATGGCATGTTGTTATCAAGGAAATGGAGTGCTTCAATGGATGGTAGTATACAAAATGATTTATCATATTCTACTTTCAACATTGCTCGAGAAAATGTCAATGTCTTGAGGGAGAGCCGAACTCCCCATATGATAGAGAAATATGACGATACTCATGTAAACTGTTGCATTGCCATACACATGGAAAATTTTAGAATGCAACAAGATGAACATAAAAATCAAGAATCTGACCCTTTAAATAGAGAATTAATCTTGTAGGAAGATGGACTATGGAAAATGTACTTTGATGGTGCTTGCTCCAAAGAAGGATTAGGGGCAGGAGTATTGTTGATATCTCCATCAGGTACAACTTTTAAATACTCATTTCTGTTAGACTTCCAATGTACAAACAATACTTCAGTGTATGAGGCTTTATTCTTAGGACTTGAAATCACTATCAAACATGGTATAAAATGTTTAAAGGTTTATGGTGACTCTGAGTTGGTGGTGGCACAAGTCAGATCTAAATATGCTTTGAAGAATGACAGATTGAAAATGTACAAACATGCTATTTGGGATCAACTTGAGATGTTTGATGCTTTTAATATAAATTGGATAGAGAGGTCAAAAATATTATGGCTGATTTTCTAGCAAATGTGGCTATGAAAAATGATGATTTGACCTTACATGGAGTATCAATACTTGAAGTTAAAACAAGACCAGTTGTTCCAGACAACATATACAACTGGTAGGTGTTCCAGGATGATCAAGATGTTTTAAGGTTCATGCAATGTTTAGATCATTATGAGAACCAAAGTATAGATTGTGGTTCCTTACTAGAACATGATGATGGAAAGGATTATATCTTTGGAAATAAAGTTGTCCAATTAAGTTCTAATCAAATTCCTAGGGGTTTGGGTGAACTTGAGGCATTGTTTATAACTCAACAAAATGATACATCCAAGTTGAGCAATGCCAATGTTGAGGATCTAGAAGAAATAAACTTAGGAACTGAAAATAATCCTCAAATAGTTTATATTGGAAAAGGTTTAGATTCTCATGTAAGAATAAATCTAATCAAGCTACTGAGAAAACACAAACATGTCTTTGCTTTTCGTATGATGACTTGAAAGCATATAGAGAAGACCTTTTTCAATATGAAATTCATTTGAAATCAGATGTCAAGCCATTCAGGCAGAAGCAAAGACCTATTAATACCTTGTTGGCTCCCAAGATGTAGCAAGAGTTTATGAAACTCAAAGATGCTGGGATAATCCAGCCCATTAGACATTCAACATGGGTGTCAAATCTAGTGCCAGTTAGGAAGAAAAATGGTGACATCAGACTATGTGTTGATTTCAGAAACCTCAATATTGCTTCATTGAAAGATAACTATTCATTGCCAAATATGGAAGCAATGTTGCTTAAGGTGACTGGTTGTGAATAATTGTCCATGATGGATGGTTTTTCAGGTTACAGCCAGGTTTTAGTTAAAGAAACAGAGCAGTATAAAACTGCATTTACTACTCGTTGGGGAACATATGTGTATATCAGAATGCCTTTTAGATTAATAAATGCAGGAGCAACTTTTCAAAGAGCCATGGATGTTGCTTTCAAGGAGTTTATAGATCTATTCATGGTTATTTATCAGGATGAATTGACTACATATTCCAAGAAGGATATTGATCATTGTGACCACCTGGGTAAGATTTTTAACAAAGCATTGGAATATGGTGTTTCATTGAACCCTAAGAAGTGTAACTTTGCAGTCAAAGAGGGAAAGTTGCTTGGAAATATAGTGTCCAGGGAAGGGGTAAGGATAGAACCTGAGAGAGTGGAAGCAATTCAAAGAGTAATTGCTCCAAAAAAATTAAAAGGTGTTCAATCTTTCTTAGCAAAGATAAATTTTGTCAGAAGGTTTATAGTCAATTTTGCAGAAATTGTTAAGCCCATTGTAAAATTGCTAAAGAAAGATGTTAAGTTTGTTTGGAATGAGGAAGCTCAGCATGCATTTGAAAGAATTAAAGAGGTAGTGCAAGAGGTTCCATTTTTGAAATCTCCATATTACACTAGGCCTTTCTCTTTGTTTTCATTTGCCTCATTTCATACTATTGCTTCCATATTGCTTCAAAAAGATGAACAAGAATTTGAACATCCCATAGCTTTTTACAGTAGATCCTTGCAGGCTGTAGAGCTTAACTATGAAATAATGGAAAATCAGGCTTGTGCATTGGTAAAGGCTATAAAATCTTTTAGGCCCTACTTGGTTTGTGCTAAGGTGCAGGCCTATGTTCCTCATTCAGCAATAAAAGATATCCTTACACAGTAAGAGGTTACTCGTAAGAGATGTAAGTGGATTACAAGAATTCAAGAATTCAATCATGAAATCAATATCACCAAATTAATAAGAGGACAGGGCCTGACAAAAATTATGATAGAAGAGAATCTAGATTTAGTGCAGCTGAACCAGACAGAAATACATGACCAAGATGTTACTAGTATAGAAAGGCAACCATATTATGTTGATATTGTTTTCTTTCTCAAAAGTGCTAAGTGCCCTAATCATTTGTCTGAAAATCAAAAGAGGAGTTTGAAATTACAAACTCAAAGGTATATTCTGATCCAAGGGGATTTATTTTGGAAAGATAAGAATGGTATACTATTGTTGTGCCTTGACAAACACCAAGCTGAGAAAGTTTTGACTGAGATGCATGAAGGGGAATGTGGAGGTCACTTTTCTGCTAAGACCACCGCCCATAAGATTTTGAGGTCAGGATATTATTGGCCTACCTTTTTCAAGGATACATGTATTCATGTCAGGAAATGTCAACCATATCAGAGGTTTTCCAACAAATTAAAATTTGCAGGTGCTTTGTTGCTGAATCCAGTGATCACTGAGGCTCCTTTTGCTATGTGGGGGATTGATTTTATTGGTGAGTTTCAAGAGAAATCTAGTGTAGGACATAGCTAGATATTGATGGCCACTGATTACTTTACTAAATGGATTGAGGCTATCCATACCAGGAGAGCGACAAGCAAAGTGGTTACTGAGTTTCTCATGGATAACATTTTAACCAGGTTTGGTGTTCCTAGTAAATTAGTGATGGATAATGCTATGAGTTTCAGATTAGAAGAAATGACAAGTTTCTGTGAAAGGTATGGGATTACAATATCATACTCATCCCCATATCACCCACAGGCAAATGGACAAGCAACAAAAGCATATTGAAGATATTGAAAAGGACTCTGGAAAAAAATAAGAAAAGATGGCATACAAAGTTGAAATTAGCTCTTTAGGCTGATAGGATAACACTTAAGAAGGCAAATAGATGATACAACAGATGGAATTAGATGAAACAAGGATAGATAGTCAGAGGGAGAACATAAGGTTACAACAAAAAATGAAGTATTTGTTTGACAAAAGGGCTACTAACAAAAATTTTTAGGCTGGTGACTTGGTTCTCCAATGGAATGAAAGGGTAGAAGACAGAGGTAAACATAAGAAATTTGAGTCTTTATGGCTAGGACCTTATATAATCTCAAAATTTTTTGGCAAAGACTCATATTTGTTGAAAAATATGGAGGGAGAAAGTTTTGAGTTGCCTGTGCATGGGCAATTTTTGAAGCCTTTCTTCAAGTAAAAATCAAAGCAATGTACAAGTAAATATGTATCATATGTATTCTTTCCTTCCCCTATTTGTAAGTTCTATAAATATTTCCCTTCTATTTTTGGTGTTCTGCTCCATTTTTCTGGTGGTCTACAAAACTAGAGATTTTGTGGTTCTTTGTCATAAACCATGTTTAGCCAATCCTCATCAGAGCCACTATTGGTTGTATTCTAGGTTTTGGCTGGTTTCCCTAAGCCTTGTGGTCTTCCCTCTCTGATTTTGTATTTAATTTAGAAGTCTCTCAATCCTTATGCCTTATCCTTGTCAAAGTTTTCAGGTTTTCAAGTCTAAACCTCTAAAAAATGTGCAAAAACCTTTAAACCCTGAGGTCTTATTCAGTGTTCAAATTTGAAAAGAAACCCTTAGGTCTTTTTCTCTTATGTTTCGCAGTTACCTTTTTGCTTCACTTAAGTCATGTGTTGTATTCTAATCGCTTAGTTGCATAACCTGAATGGCATATTCCTTTTTTCTCCCAGACTTAGCGATTAGCCTATGTTGCATAGTCTCATGCAACATTAGAATATTCCTTTATCATTCCCAGACTTCGTGATTTACTTTGTATCACATGGTCACGGGATCTTTAAATAGGCCAGCAATATATGAAGGGGCCCACAGACAGATCAGGAGGTCACAAGAAATTTTTAATAGTCAAGGGTTTATCACAAGACATTGCGATCTCTTTGTGTCGCGCAATCGCTAAATGGGTCTGAGGTTAAGTATGATGTGAAAGCTTTAGTTGCGCAGTCTCCAGAAAGGATGCCAGTTAAGTTAAATCTTTTGGGACCTTGTGACTAACCTTTTACGGTTTGGGATAAAGCACAGTCGGGTTGTCGCTAGATAACTCAGATTTCAATACGCGATGAGACATGTGTCAAGAGGTAAGTGGATTTCAAAGAATGATCACTTGATCACTAAAATTTAAAAGTTTATTCAGCGACTATGAGACTCACTAAGGGCTTCTATTTGTCACAAAGTCTCAGAAAATTTTAAAGTTATAAGTGATTTCTTGGCGATTAAGCGACAACCGTCAGATGAAGTCATTAAAGATCCTACGGTGGTCGCCAAGTCTAAGAATAAAAGAGCCTAAAGAGAAAAGTCCTCACGACTCAGTAGCGAAGGGTATGTCGCGAGGTCGTCAGATAAAGTAAATGGAAAGATACCTGTCGTGTGGTCTCAAGAAGTTTTAACACTTAGTATTTGCATTTTACGATTGGGCGACTAAGCGCAGTCATGCAGTCTGGCAAAGGAAAGATGACATTTGGCGACTGAGAGATAACCGCAAAAGTTAACGGTGATAGTTAATCACATAGTCTCTAAAAAGAATGTGGGTTAGTGATAACCATTGGCAACTTTGATTTCCTCATTGTCGCGTGATTGCCAAATGATGAATGTGGTTAGAAAAAGTAAAGAAAGTTGTGTAGTCGCTATGTCTCCAGAGAAATCACAGGTTAAGGATTTGGGTCAGAGGTAGAGAAATTATATGCAGTCGCATGGTCTCTTGATACCAAATTTTGAGAAAAGGTAGTAGTATCAAATATGACAGTGTGAATCATTCATCGACCAATCAGAGGCTTAGACTTTGATTATTGTGCAGAAAAGGGTAGCTAAGATGTATGATTGTTGGCCAATCCTAGGAAGACATGTTAGCTCATTTGAATTTTGTAAGGTTTTTCTGAGGATTCAGTTTTATGAATTTGATTTCCTGTCACGCTCAGAGAACTATGGCTAGGTTTTCAATCAAGGTCACAGTATGTTGAATTAAAGACAGAATTGATGTTCTCAAAATCATGAGTTGTGTACTTTGAATGGTTACTATAAGGATCTGATTGTGTATTCAATTGCATTCACCTTGCTTTCATAATTCCAAAACATGAAGAGCTAAGTAATCTGACAGAGAGAAAATTTAGAGAATTGTAGGGTTTTCTGTTGTTTAAAGCTCATTGTTTTCAGATAATTGTGCACAGGACAGTAAGTGAATCTCAGTGGTAGATTTGTTTCAATATCGGTAAAGAAAAGGAGATTCAAGTACTGTAAACATGAGTAGATTGGTCAGTGTAGCCTTGACCAGTGGTGGAAGTGAGAAGGTGGAAGACGAGGACAAGGGAAAAGTAAATTATTCAGATGAATCCCTCAGACTGCTTCCTAGTTTGACTTAGAACAAAAGAGCAAATGCAAATTTGCTCATTGATGATTATTGAGATATACAAGATGCTGACACTCCAGGAACAATAGGTTTTTCACTTTTCAATTATTTTTATAAGAATCCTGATAAGGCTATTCCAGTGTCAAACCCTTTGACCTGTGGTTTAGCTAGATTAATTGTTCCTGATGTCTACGTAGATGTAGACTTGTTCCTATACCTGGCCAGTCATTATGATGTTTTGTCCAAAACAATCAAAAAGAATGATGGCACTGCCCTACTAATACTGAACAAAAATTCATTCATGCAAGCCTTTGGCTTATGCAACACTATTTCTACCAGAATTGAAGCAGCAACAGAGATATATTTTGAAGCCTAGAATTGCTAGAGGCCAGTTGTTGAAACATATGCTGAAAGAGGTGAGGAAATATTTAGATCCTATGTCTAGGACCAGCCCATATTATTACAAGGATTTACACTTCTACATCAAGTATGTTGCCTATGCCCTATGTAGAGTGCTAGGGATAGATGGTGATGCAGAGAAGATCAGTGCAGGCATTTTGATGATGGTGTTGGACCTACAAGAGGTCCACTCCAATACTAGTTATGATTACATTCAACATATCATTTATGAAATGCATGAGGGTTTCATTGTAACTCAGAAGAAGATGAAAGACCCCAAGGAGAAGGAGCCCAAGTTCTTGCACTACTCCATTCTTATGCATCTCTTGTTGCATTTCAATTTTGTAATCATGGATGTGGGTAATTTATCCCCTCGGAGGTTTTACCAAGAAGGACCAAATCCTATCCAATTTTGGGTGAGGGTTTAGAATTACACATCCAAGGACTGTGATTATTGTTCTTTTCAGAATTGGATTGTGTATCCAATAGTACAAAGTCTGGGAATCAAGAGAACAAGAATCCCATTGAAGATTTTGCAACTACTTAGGCCATGTGACTACACAAATAGGTGGGAAGGAAAGCATAATTGGGGTGATTTCTTCTTGGAATAAAATTATACAATCATCAGGGTATATGGGTGTATTCACCCACCTCATCTCTTACCAGATTATGTACCAGCAAGAGTGGGTGCAATGGAGTTTATATGGAATCTATTATTGACAGACAATGAGAATTTTGTGCCACACAAGAAGGGGACTTTGACGCTTAGGCAATTCATAATTTTTAACTTTACAATTGGCAAAGGTGTTATTGATGCAGTGGGTCAATGGTTGGAAGGATGCAGAATGGGGGTAGCCCCTTATAGATATATTGACCTAGAAGGTTTTATGGCAGGGGTGAGAAAATTGTATACTCCTACAATCCCCAATACTAATTTTCACTATGAATGCATAGAGGAAGATGCAACAAGAAACATCTTGGACAAAGATGATATTCAGGCAAGGAGATTAAGGATTCAAGAACTCTTAAATCTTGAGAGACAAATAAAGAGAAATGGGATGGCTTTTGGGGGTTTTTACCCTGATCTCCCATATTTTGACAAGATTAAAGCCATGATAGACAACTATTATGTGCTCATAGAACAACTTGATACTGTTCTTGACAAAAAAGGTGCCCAAGGACCTGATCATTTAGGTTTTGAATATGGCAGTAGTAGTGATAGTGATTATGCATGTCCTACTAGGTATGCTTCACCACAGCAAGATATTGCTGAAGTGCCACAGCTGCAAGGAATAGAGGGCCACATTGTGGATTTGACAATAGTGACACAACCTAATGATATGGAGCCTACTACTAAGAGGCAAAAATTAGAAATAGGTCAGCCTTCAATTGAAGGGAAAAATAAGAAAAAGGATAAGGATAAATCCCTAGTACATGGAAATAGGTTATATGATCATAACCTAAGAAAATAAATTAGGGAGGGCAAGAAGCAACAGCCTGATTTGGAGGATGAGGTTGAGTTGCCTCTCAAGGCCTGTGTTGATGAAAGACTGATTCATCAGTAGGAGTTTTTGAATGATGACAACTTTGTTAAAATTGAGGAGTTTAAAGACTTTCTGAGATGGTATAAGAAAGATAAAATAAGAGCTCAACTGACAGTTGATGGTAAGGAGACCACAACAAATGAGGCATTGGTGGCTCTGCAAACTTATGATCCTGAAAGTGAGGACATTTCACCAGAGGATGCCAGGAAATTGGTGCTAGGAAGTGGAATATTATTGGCTGAAGTTTGGGATATAGCATCTGCCTTCATAATTGACCAAATTAGAAAATAGCCATATCTCAAAATGGCTAGTGAAGTTTAGATGGGAGAGGTGATAAAAGGATTTGGGTATAGCCCAAAGTCTTAGGCCTTTGCAATGTGGAGCTTGTGCCCAAAAGATCAAAAGCCCCAAGTGGTAAACATACAGGAAAATATGGTGGGTAGTCAGATGGTGTGGACGATGCAAAATATAGGGGATTTGGAAATATCCCAAATCATGACACACTGGGCTCACTTGAATGAGGACAAAACTAAATAATTGTTTGATAAGTGTAGCACATTGTTAGAGGAAACCAGTGCATTGGCAAAAGATAGAGAATTATGTCGAATACAAGTACAGCAGAAAGATCAGGTGATAAAGAGATTAATGAAAGAATTGGAAGAGAAGCCTGAGGTGATGTATGTGCCCATGCAACCACAGCCCCTGCAAATTGAGGACAAGGCAAAGTCTGAAGAGGTGGTTGAGGAAAAGGCTGAGGGAGAGAAAGGAAATGAAATTTATTTAAGAGCATTAAAAGGTGTGATACAACATAGAATTAAAATTCTAAAAGATAAAACTGATGTTGTACTCAATGCCTACAACAAGTTGCCAGCTTTGCATACAGAGGTGATGGGGCATCTAACTATCCTAAACCCCTATTTTACTAAGTGGTCTACTAGGGTGCAATTATTTGAGAAGCTAGCATCTTTGCAAGCCTTGAGATCAAATTTGCCAGAAATAGTGACAGAAGTTGAAGATGAGATCAAAAGAGTTAATATTGCTCTCTCATTCTTTAAAGGCAAATTGAATCAAATTGAGGTAAAATTAAGCCTCTTTTATGATGATTTTAATAGATTTATTCCTTCCTTAAGGGGAGATGATGATCAAGTAGAGGCCTTAGATGCCTGGAGGAGTGAATTTGACAGCAAAATGCCTAGTGATGAGGCATTTATTTCAGGGACAGATGTGGATGTAGAAGGGTTCAATAAGATATTGGACGAAGCTTTCAAGGCAGAAACTGACATCAATAAGTTTCTAGTAGATGTCAAGAATATCATTGATGCAAGATGGGATAGACAAAAGGTCCAGGTATAGAGTACTTAAGACTTCAAGTCGCCATCAGATGATGAAGTGAAAGTATGGGAGTTGATGACCATGCCCAAGAGAAAGAAGCCAGTAGTTGAAGAAGAAATCTTGGATGATGAGTAAGCGTGACTTCTTGGTGCCTCACTATTGAAGATGAAGAGGACAGTTATTGCAAAAGGAGAATGTAGGTGAATATAAAAGCACGGTCATCTTGAATCGACATAACTACTGCCATCTACTATGTATACTATCAGATTCAAGTTGCTAGATCGGGAGAAGAACAAAGAACATCTATTTCCATCTTTTTGACTTGGTCATTCCACCGCTTCTTCTCTCTCTCTTTCTTTTTTGTCTCTTCTTTAGTTTTAGGGTTAGGTTTTCTAAGACCATTTGAATCTTGTAGCATCCTTTTAAAAAGGATTCCAAGATGGTTGAAGACCTATATATAGAAGAGAGTTGTATTTTAAAGGAGGATGAAATATATTGTAAAAATCAGTCTTTCTAAATCTGTGTCTGTGTTCTTTCAAGGTTCAAAGATTTTTCATGTATGAAAGAAGGATTACATCAATAAAATACGGTGCAATTTTAATCTTCTCTATTGTTGTATCTTTATTTCCTATGTATATTTTTTTATTCTTAAGATTGTAAGGCACTCTGAAGCATTTTGGTTACAAGGTGACTATCTAATTACTTGCAAATTTCTTTCATGCAAAGAAATAAGTTTTGTGAGTGGTTTTAGGAAGCATATCAGTATTTAAAAATTTGATATAGTATTTTATAGGTAATCAAATAATTTGTAAGGCAACTTATCATAATTTCATGTAGGTTGTAAGGCAACTTACAATGTTTTGTTTTTGTGAGACTTCAAGCTTTTGACTCTATAACCCAAAGGATAGGCACTGATCTAGGTCTAGGTTTGATAATCTATCATCATCTAAGTTTTCAAAACATTTAAAATTATTTCAAACATGCATGTTACTAAAACATATGAGCTAAACTCATCAAGGACTTATGTCAGCAGGACAGGGTCCACTTTGTTGATTCTTTAGAGAGTGAATCATTAGGTTATCCCTCCTAAAGACAAAAGGAAGAAGGATGCAAATCCTTGTCTCACTGGTTTATGTTCTCAAAACCATAGTCTGGATTATAGTACTCTATTTTAAGTTAGTCATTGCAATCTCTAAAGTGTTCTATAAGTTGTTATAGTGAGATTTTAGGTACATAATCAGTGAATGAAATAATCCACCAAATACATAGGCTGAAGTATCTGTAATCTTTAAAAGGTAAAACTTGCCTGAGTCTGTGGAGCTCAAAAATGAAGAAGGATATTATCCAATCCTTAGCAATTATCCTTTCTCTTGCCTAAAAGAGGTTGCATCTGAGTATACAAGGTATACTATCATCATTAGGTAAGTTTTGCAAGAAAAAGTGCTAACAGGCACTTTTGCAGCAATGACTGTCGTTGACTTCTTCAGCACCACGCTGCTATTCTTGAATGTGCCATGACTTGATTCCTACAAAATAGTTATCATGCACAACTTTTGACACATAAATATATTTTATCATTTAATACTAAGAAAGAAGTGTTAGTTTACATTTGATACTCTTGCACAACATTTGGCTACAAGGAGACTACCCATAAACATAGCATAGGAAATAGGATTATTTATTTAGCATGCAACTACTTATATCTTGCAACTTCTATCTATCAGTTCCAAGAAAAATACATCATGTTCTTACCATCCATTTACCTACTTATGTCTTTACATATATAAAATATACATATAAAATCATAAGTTTAAAGTCTCTATTTCATAAGAAAACTACTGAAAAAGAAAGTAAGAAACATGGAAAAGATGGCCTTTTAAGAGGATCATCAACAACAAACCCTAGATACACAAGCTCTTTCTTGAAGAGCTCACACTTCTATAGATTAATGGATAACTTCTCCTCTTGCAACCTTTTGAGTACCATTTCCACATGCCTCAAATGTTCCTCTGTTGTCTTATTGAAGATGAGTATATCATCTAGATACACTACCACAATATCCTTATGAAATCCTTAAGCACTTCATTCATGAGCCTCATCAATGTGCTAGGGGAATTTAAAAGGCTAAATGGCATAACTCTCCACTCATACAACCCATTGGTGGTCTTAAAATTTGTCTTCCATTCATCCTCATCTTTGATCCTAATCTGGTGGTACCCACTTTTGAGGTCCAATTTAGTGAAGTACTTTGCCCCTCCAAGACAGTCCATCAAGTCATCAATCCTAGGAATAGGAAATCTATATCTAATTTTAATCCTATTAATAGCCCTAGAGTTAGTGCAAAGTCTCCACTTACCACCTTTCTTGGATGCTAAGACCACAGGTATGGCACATGGACTGATGCTCTTCTTGATTAGTCCTTGGTCTAATAGCTCCTGCACTTGTCTAGCCACTTCTAGGTTCTGATTTGGAGTAAGCTTATATGCTTCCTTAATTGGAAATGATGCACTAGGTACAAATTCAATTTGATGACTTATCACTCTTCTAGGAGGTAAAGTTGTAGGAGTACCATCACTGACTATATCCTTATAATTTTTAAGTAACTCTTGGATTTCTGATGGAAAAGGTTCTTGTTTAGGCTTTTCTTCCTCCTTAGGCTTGAGAAAAATGGCATACCCTTCACTTCCTTCATCTTTAAGGGTATTAATGAAATCCTTTCTACTACTCAACAAGATACTATGGGTCTTGGACTGTGGCTCATCTTCCTCCTACAAGGACTGAATTTTGAAAGTTCTTCTATCCTTCTTGAAAGATATGGAATTCTCCTTTCCATAATATACTGCACCCCTATCATATTTCCAAGTCCTACCCAATAGAAGATGGCATGTATCCATAGGAAACACATCACAAAGAAAATTATCCTTAAATCCTGCAACATAATACTCCACCCAACTCTTCTCATTCACCAACACACTCTGCCCTTTGTTCAACTATGTCACTTTGTAAGGATTGACATGAGGTATCTTTTCCAATTTAAGTTTGTTTACAAATTCCTTTGATATGATATTGTTTGTGGTGCCTGAATCCACAATAAATTTGCAAACTTTTCCAAGATTTTTACATCAAATTCTAAACAAAGGTCTATGCTTGGGATCATCCTTGACTGCTTTCCAAATTAGAACTATTCAGAACATTGATTTTTCTTCCATCTTTGACTCAATGTGATCAACCTCAGGTGTCTTGACACTTGTTGTGTCTTCATGATCATATGCAATCCTTTTACCATTGTTTGATGAAGTAGGTTTATCAGGGCATCTATAGGTAGGGTGACCCAATTGACCACAAGTATAACATTTCATACTTGCAAAGTATGTGTTGCTTCTACCTAAAATTCTCCCTCTGCTAGAGCCTCCTTGAGTACCTCTACCTCTGGTATAACCCCCTCTTGGATTAGTTTCACTACCATTCTCTATCAACTTGGACTCTCCCTCGTTTCTTTGTTCATTACCTCTACCTTGATAACCACCTCTATGACCTCCTTGGTCTCTACCTCTGCCTCTTCCTCTAACATTAGAGCCCCCTTTCTTCTTGTTCCTTTCTTCCACCATAAGAGCTAATTGGTGGCACTTCTAAGCAATGGTTGGAGTCCATAAGCTTATCTCTTATTGAATGTTCCATTTTAGACCACCCAAATATATTGCTACCTTAATAGGTTCCTCTTCTTGAATCTTTGATCTGAGACATAATTTTTGAAACTCCTCTGTATATGATGAAGGGTGCTCCCCTTAATACCACAAACACATAACATAAACAGAGAAACAACAACAATATGCAAGAACAGAAAATTGGCTTCTTATTATCTCCACAAATGTGGAATTACAAACTTTCAG
>MU225573.1:1278844-1294814 GCA_018584345.1 Thuja plicata | reverse complement strand
ATGAACCTCCAAGAAAGAAATCAGATCATTCTGAGCACATACAAAAATTACCAAAAATAGTAACTTTCCATAAATAGCAGCTCTGCACAAAATAGCCCTTATTGAATATAAAAACATAAATATTTTTTGGTGATGCAAGATTGCTCTTACACCCAGGATGCTCCTGCATCAGTATAAGAGGCCACATCCAAGTCTTTTTTCTTTAGACCTTTTCTCTTTCTATGAAGTTTTATTTCATAGTCTTTTGGCAGATAATTTGCTTTCACTTTAGTCACCATGGCTTTCTAGTTAGCCATAGGTTGTTTACCCATTCTAACCCTTTCATCTTGCAGGTACTTCCACCATGTCAATGGTGATCCTCTTAGCCTTGAATTTGAAACCTTTAGTTTTTGTGCCTCTGTAACACCTTCACACTCAAAGTGGTTTTCCATCCCCTCAATCCATTTCATCACTGTTTCAATATCCATTTTCCCATTAAATAGTGGTACACCTTCTAGTGCATTTCCACCTAGTGCCTTGATGGATTTCAAGAATGGTTCTTCATTCAATGGAGGTTCTGGTTTAGGGATGATGTCTTCCTCCTCAATTTGCTTCTTACCTTTGTCACTACTCTCACCTTCTTTTCCTTTATCCTTAGCTCCCTCAACAACTTTTCTTGGAATTAATGGGAAGTGTGTACTGAGAGTGGAGGGGTGAATCAGTACCTCTAAAACTTTTATATCTTTTAACCTTTATCCTTTGTGTAATCAATTGTATATCAAACCATCTAATCTATTACTATCTTTGTGTAATACTTATCAATTCTTTAACTTAACAAACATGTGAACATTCATAGAAACATTCATGAAAGTAATTGACACATAACACAAGATATGATAATGCGGAAAACTCTTGTTAGGAAGTAAAAACTGTGGTGGGGATGGCACCCACAAATTTTTCACTATCTGTAAATTGGAAGGGGCCGGTTACGGCTTACAATTTGATCACTTATGATGATCTACCCTATTAGGAGTATCCATGGAGACTTGTTAAAGTCTACTCTGTTAAGAGCTTCAACAACATATCTACTCTCCCAATAGATATTAGAGTTTTAAAATTCACAAGAAATTTTTCCCATGAATTCTCCATTTTTTATGTCCTGCATACCTATCCCTATGTTATTCCTTGAGGAAAAATGCCAGGTCCTTTTTTTGTGCTCCCCCTTTCCTTTTATTGGTTTGTTTTCTTTGTCTTGTCTTCCTATGGGGTATGTGATCCCAGAGTCTTCCATCTTTTACTATAATTCTGTCTAGATCCTGGATTCCTATTTTATTTAATACTTATGTAGCATTATGGAGATCAGGCTCCTCATTCCCTGAATGCAAAGTATTTATGGTTCAATTTTGTACGCGACATTAAATGTTATTTTCCAAACCAGTCTATAAAAGGGCCTTTTAAGGTCATTTTTTAATCACCAAGTGATTAAAAACTATTACTGAGACCACCTCTGCAACCTAATTTTAAAGCTTAAAAATTTGTGTGTTCATAGGAAGATTTGGTTTCTAGCTGGGTGTTTTTGAACAATCTCTTGGCTTGAATTTGTAGAATTCTATTCAGGTGAGTTATTCTTCACATTTTTGTGGGTGTAATTAGGTTTTTCTTTCCAATTTTTGTTGTTTCCCTTTCTTTCTCTCCACCTTTAGAGAGTGGAGAATATTTTTTATAAAGTTCCTCAACCCTAAATTTAGTTTACGACCTATCATTTTAAGTTCTATGGATTCTTCATGCCCTAGTTGTAGGTGTCAAGTGTTCGGCCCTATGAATTTTGGTTGACATTTAATCAGTGATTTTTCTATTATGTTAGTCTTTTTCCCTGGCTTGTATATCATTTTAATGTAGTAAAATGTATTTTGTTTTTATTTTTTCATTAGGGATTTCTAGGGTTCCAAAACCTACCCAATTTTTGCCTAATTGCAGGCCACATATCAAGAACCCTCACCCTTTGGTTCAAGTAAACACTTTTTTCTAGCTAGCTATTAGCCCCCATGGCCCATAGCTTTGGTTTCTAGTCTACCTGTAATTTTTGTCACCACAATTTCAAATTTTCTTAGAGTTAGTTAGTTAGCAAGTCATTTTAATTAAAGAACCCCTTGCATGCTTACATTTTGAACTCTCTAACAAACTTGCAGAATTCATCATGTTAAGTGTTATGATATTTCTAGCAAACCTCACAAAATTTGGGCCCTAGGATTCTTGCATCCCCTTTACCATCCAAATAAATAAAGAGGCTTTTGGTAGACTAATGGTAAAATATTCTTGGCATCTACTCTTTTTAGAATTTATTTGTTAAATTTAATGACTCTAGTCTCTGGGTTTCAATATTTTTTCTTACGTTATGTTCTTTTTGAAGAAATCCTCATGAGACCTCAGAACCCAGTGTTTGTCCAGAATATGTTTATGTTTTGATGGATTTTATATATCATGCAATAATTATTTGTGATAGCTTTTTTGTAGGTAAGTACATAGAATACTATGGCATTGTCATCATCTATATAGGAAGTTGAGCCTATGGGGCTATTGGGAAGGAAGACCAAAGAAGAGAGGGATATGGAAAGGAAAACCCTTACCATGAAGTTCAAAGTGGACAACCAAATCAGATTTTCTGATTTAGAGAGTGAAATAAATAACATAACAAACACTGACCTTGTGATTGTGACTAAGAGGTGATTAATACCATTGTAGAGAGTGCACAGATGTACTATGAGGTGATTAATACCATTGTAGAGAGTGCACAAATGTACTATGAGGTGATTAAAGCCACGATAGAGCTGAATGCAAAGGAGTATGCATTGTGCATGTACTACTTCATAGTTAATATTGTGATGTAACACTAGCCTTTCTTTTCCCTACTTTCCTCTAGGGGATCCTAGGTCACTCACTAACCTAGTAGGGTTCTTTAACTAACCCTATTCTCCTTAGGATTCTCCTCACAAGATCATAATCCTTTCAACTAGTGAACATCAACAATGTAGAACACAAACTCACCATAGCTTCTTCAAGGCTCCCAATGGCCTTTCTTGCTCCAACTGCACAAAATGATCCAAATGGATTCCTTACTCTTCCATATGGAGAGGTAGTCTTCAAGATAGTCTATTGGACCAATTAAAATGTCCAGAATTTTTTTTTTATTGAAACCCTAAACGAGTCCCAAATTCCAAGCCAATTACACCCAAAAGAGGGCTACTAGCATTAGGCCTAGTTAGGCTACTTTCCTGCAATAACTTAGAAAAATCCTTAACAAGTTAGAAAAATAATACCATATTCTGATACCCTTTATCAAGAACCTAAGGATTTTCTAGGTCTTGTCTTCCAGAGGTGTCTGTACAGTACCTCCTACAAGCATGCCTAAAATTCAGGGTTTTAGGACCTTTTCACCGTCTGCTCAAGAAATTAATTTTCTTGGCTAGAAAAACACCACACCCAAACTTATCCTCTGATTTATGGTTCCTTCACTCATGCTAATACCTCTCCACAATCCTTTATTGAAGCAATGAATGCTTTCAACCCTTCCAAATTGCTCTGCAACTGCTGGTGATCCCTAGCCATGCATCACTGGCTCGCCTAGGGAATCACCATATAAATAGTCGCCATGATTTCTTGGGCCCCTTCTTCACTATACATAATGTACATGGATTCACCTTTTATAATCCAAGATCCCGTACAAGTTCCATGGTGGAAAATGGATCTATGACCCCATTTGCACACACTGCCTTATTCAGGCCAGCAACTGGATAGAAGCTTAAAGATTTTACAAAGGAAAATAAAAATATTCAAATTAACAAAATACCACCACAAAAAGTATAATAAAAATCTAAATTAAAACTAAAAATTATTATAGAAGTGGATTCAATCCAGTACAATGCAAATTTATCACAAATTACTCAAACTGTAACTGTTCTTCAATTCTACAGTCCGTACACACTTTGACACAAACTTTCCAACCCTTTAAAATGATCAAGGATAGACTTATATAGTTTACCAAGGCACTAAAACACTATTTTCAGATAGTTAAGGAATTAATTCCATCAAAGTTGCATTCTTGCAACAAATGTTGTCAATGTTGTCAATGACAACATTGACAACTTTTGCAACCTTTTGGATATGCTATCCAAACTTGGTCAAAATTTGTCCAACCTTTCCCAAATCACTAATTAAGGTGTAAAAACATGAAATAGGACCTTTGGTCCCTTTCTTGGAAAATTTTTACACTAAAACCAAAAATCACCCTAGTTAACCTAGATTGGACTCAAAGGTCACCTAGGACCTACTTAGGCATCCTCTTACTTAACACACTACACACTTGGACCAAAATGTCCCTTTATTAACCTAGTGGTCTGGCTAGAACCATCAAAAGCCAAAAAATCACAAGAAGCCCTAGGTCACATTGCATCATTATCCCTACCTAGGTGCTCCTGCACCATACTCCCCCACAAGGGAAAGCTATGTCACTCATGTGGACAATATATCCTCTGAGATGCCCACCTTCTTGAAGTTTTCCTCTACAATCCATGAGGCCTCTGACTCTGGTCTATCCTTCCACTAAATTAGGTGTTCCATGTAGACTTTATGCCTTGTAGTCTTCTTAATCATGGAGTTTAGAACTTTGTCAGCTATCATCTATGGTTTGGGAGGCAATATAGTAGCCTCAACATCCCCACTAATTCCTTGACTATCCTAACTGATCTCATCTACCTTCCCTCTGAACTGGATTAAGTCATGCACATTGAACACTAGAGATATGTTCAAGTCAGATGGTAATTCTATCTTGTAAGCATTAGCCCCATATTTGGCTAGGATTTTGCAAGGTCCCACACTTTTCATCTAAATCTTTGTAGGGGAACCTCTCTGTATCCTTGAATTATTCAAATGAACCATCACATAGTAATCCACTTCAAACTAAGCATCTCTCCTCTTTTCATCAACTTTTTCTTTCAACTTTTGTTGACTGTCTTGGATTTGTTTCTTGACTTGTTCTTGTATATCCTTCATGGTATGGTTGAAGTCCTTAGCATGTCCACTTCTATACTCCATAACTACAAGATCCCTAAGCTCACAAACACCTTTAGGGTGCATGCCATAAACCACCTCAAATGGGCTTCTTCATGTCATTTTGTTCTTACTATCATTGTAAGCATATTCTGCTTGGGGAATGACCACATCCCAACTCTTCCCATACTCCTTAGTTAGGCACCTCAATAGGTTACCCAAAACTCTATTCACCACCTCAATTTGGCCATCAGTCTAAGGGTGGTAGGCTGAACCAAAAGATAGATTGGTACCCAATCTAGTCCATAATGTCCTCCAAAAATGGCTCATAAATTTTACATTCCTATCTCATACTATGCTCAAAGGAAGACCATGGATCCTCACAATCTCCTTAAAGAACAAATAGGCTATGTGGCTAGGATCATTAGTAGTCTTACATGGAATGAAATGTCCCATTTTACTAAATCTATCAACAACTACATAAATGCTATCATACCCCTTCTTGGTTTTGGGTAGAACTACTATGAATTCCATGCTCAGACACTCCCATGGCCGGTTAGGGATTGGTAAAGGATGATATAAACCTGCATTACTCATTCCTCATTTTCCCTTCATGCAAACAACACATTGCTCCACATATTTGGTGATATCTTTCACCAACTTAGGCCAATGGTGGAACCTTTGCATAAGCTCTAAGGTTTTGTTCATACCAAAGTGACCACTTAAAGATCCATTATGTTTCTCTTGTATGATATTCATCCTCATAGAGCCTCTTGGCACACATAAATTATTACCCTTGAATAACAATCCATTTTGTCAACTAAACTCTAAGAACTTGCTATGGAAATGGTTCTGAAAGTCAACACATACCTTGTATTCTTCCCCAAAGTCCTCATCTACTTTGTAAATATTTCTAAAAATATCAATGTAAATGCTATTCAATTGGACTTCTTGGACTATAAGTAACCTCCGTCTTAAGGCATCTGCAACCTTATTGAGCTATCCCTTCTTATGCTTTATGGTAAAGGTAAATGCCTATAAATACTCCATCCATTTCAAATTCCTATTGCTTAGTTTCTCCTAAGTATTTATGTAGCTAAGAGATTGATTATCAGTAAATAACACAAACTCTTTAGGCAATAGATAATGCCTCCATTTTCTAAGGGACTGAACTAAAGCATATAGTTCCAAATCATATGAATAATATCTCCTCTTTGCCTCATTCAATTTCTCACTAAAGAATGCAATTGGCCTAACTTCTTGACTCAATACACCTCCTACTGCCATCCCACTTGCATCACACTCAATGGTGAACAATTTGTCAAAGCTTGGCAATTGTAGGACAGGTTAAGTAGCCACTTGTTTCTTCAACATCTCAAAGGCTTTCTTTACTTCTAAGGTCCACCTAAACTTAGTTTTGACCCCACCCTTCATAGTATCCATTAATGGTGCACATATCCCACTGAAATTCCTAATAAACTTCCTATAAAACTATGCAAGGCCATGAAAACACCTTACCTCAGTGGCTGTGGTAGGTGGAGGCCAGTTTAGGATAGTAGAAACCTTATCTTGGTCCATCTTCAAAGACCCTTTGGACACTACAAATCCCAAATACACTAGTTCTTTCTTGAAGAACTAACACTTCTCAAGGTTAATAGCCAACTTCTCTTCATGCAATCTCTGCAACACTACCTCTACATGTTTGACATGCTCCTCTCTTGTCTTGCTAAATATCAGTATATCATCAAGATATACCACTACAAACTTCCCTGTGAAGTCCTTGAGCACCTCATTCATGTGCCTCTTGAATGTGTTCAGAGCATTAGAGAGGCCAAATAGCATAACGAGGCATTCATATAACCCATCTATGGTCTTGAATGTCATTTTCCATTCATCACCTTCCTTCACTCTAATTTGGTGATACCCACTCTTCAAGTCCAACTTGGTAAAGTACATTGCCCCTCCAAGGCAATCCATGAGATCCTCTATCCTAGGTATAGGGAAGCTATACCTTATTGTGATCTTGTTTATGGCCCTCTAATCTGTGTAAAGTCTCCATTTTCCTCCATTCTTGGATGCCAACACAACCGGGACTGCACAAGGGCTAATACTCTTCTTTATCAAGCCTTGATCCAAGACTTGTTGCACTTGTCTAGCTACCTCCAAGTTTTGATCAGGAGTAACCTTGTATGCTGCCTTATTGGGTAGAGATGCCCCTGGCACAAATTCTATTTGGTGACTTATTACCCTCTTAGGTGGTAGTGTTTCAGGAGTGCCATCACTCATTATGTCCTTATACTTCAAAATCAATTCTTGTACCTTTGGTGGTAATGGCTCCTTCACTAGTTTTTCTTCTTCCTTCTTAGTAGAATGGCATACCCTTCACTCTCATCATCCTTGATATCTTTCACAAACTCCTTCCCACTACACAACATGACATTCAAAGTCTTTGACTATGGCTCTTCATCTTCTAGCAGAGATTGGATCTTGAAAGTTTTCCCTCCTTTCTTGAAGGTGATGGAATTCTCCTTCCCATCATATAATGCCGCATTATAGAATTGCTAGGGCCTTCCTAATAGAAAATCGAAAGCATCCATTGGTAAAATGTCACAAAGTAGCTTATCTTTGTATCCTTCTATTGAAAACTCAACCCATGTTTTCTCATTTACCAATACACTTTGGCCTTTGTTGAGCCATGTCACCTTATAGGGATTTACATGAGGTATTTTGGCTAGCTTGAGTTTCACTACTACCTCCTCTGAGATGGTATTATCTTTGGATCAAGAGTCCACAATTACTTTACAAACCTTACCAAGAATTTTTCATATGATTATAAAAAGGCCCTCCTATATTTGGGCTCATCCTTGATTGGTTTTCTTATCAATACTCTTCTAAACATTAAGTTCTCACCCATCTCTGAATCTAGATGGTCAATCTCAGCTGCTTTGACACTTGAAGTGTCCTTATGTGCATATGCTACCCTTTTGTCACTGTTTGTTGCAGAAGGTTTTTCGGGACATCTATAGGCTGGATGACCTAATTGCCCACAATAATAACACTTCATGGTTTCAAAGTAAGAACTAATTCTACCTCCTCTTCCTCTATTAGGACCACCATGATTGCCCCTTCCTTTGTTATAGCCTCCTCTTGAACTACTTTTAGTCTGCTGCTCTATCAACTTGTTCTCCCCTTGTGACCTTTGCTCACTACCTCTGCCTAGGTAGCCTCCTCTTTGACCCCTTTGGTCTATTCCTCTACCTCTGTTATTCTTGAAACTAGAGTCACCCTTCTTCTTTCTCTTCTCCTCCACTCTTATGGCTAACTGATGACACTTTTGTATTGTAGTTGGTGTCCATAGGCTAATCTCCTATTGGATGTTCCACTTCAATCCACCCAAGTATCTAGCCACTTTGATTGACTCCTATTCTTTCAATTTAGACCTTAGACATAATCTTTGGAATTCCTCAGTCAATGAGGACACATCTAGATCTTTTTGTTTCAAGTTTTGTCTCTTTCTATGGAGTTGGATTTCATAATCCTCTGAAAGATAATTCTCCTTCAACTTGGTCACCATTGCATTCCAATTTTCTATTTGTTCCTTCCCCATTCTTACCCTCTCATCGTGAAGGTATTTCCACCAAGTCAAAGCTGACCCTCTGAGTCTAGACTTGGCCACTTTAAGATTTTGGGCTCTAGTCACACCCTCACATTCAAAATGGTTCTCCATTCCCTCTATCCAATCCATGACTATTTCAATATCCATCTTTCCACTAAAAAAAGGGATTCCTTCTAATGTTTTTCCACCTAATGCCTTGATGGCCTTTAAGAATGGCTCTTCATTCAAGACAAGGTCTAGTTAAGGAATGATGTCTTCCTCAACAACCTTCTTTCCCCTATCACTGCTTTCTACTCATTCTTTGCTTCTTGCTACTTCATTAGCAACTACCTCTAGCCTTAACCTCATGTCTTGTAAGGCTTCTTCAAGGAGTCGATTCCTCTCCTTTTTCTCAGCAACTTACTTATCTAATTATGCATTTGTCACCATATTTGACTCTCTGACTGATTCACCAGTAGCTGCAGACATACACCAACTTCCCAAGTTTCTCAACTTGCTCTGAGACCAATCTGATGTAACAGTAGTCTTGCTTTTCCCTACTTTCATCTAGGGGATGCTAGGTCACTCAATGAACTAGTAGGGTTCTTCAACTAACCCTATTCTCCTTAGGATTCTCCTCACAAGATCCTAATCCTTTCAACTAGTGAACATAAAAAATGTAGACCACAAACTCACCATAGCTTATTCAAGGCTCCCAATGGCCTTTCTTGCTCCAACTGCACAAACTAATCCAAATGGATTCCAAACTCTTCCATATGGAGAGGTAGTCTTTGAGATAGTCTATTGGACGAATTATACTGTCTAGAAACTATTTTTGGGTTGAAACAATAAATGAGTCCCAAATTCCAAGCCAATTACACCAAAAAGAGGGCTACTAGCATTACGCCTAGTTAGGCTCCTTTCATGCAATAACTTGTAAAAATACTGAACAAGTTAGAAAAATAATACCATATTATAATACCCTTTATCACGAACCTAAGGATTTTCTAGGTCTTGGTTTTCAGAGGTGTCCGTACAATACCTCCTACAAACATGCCTAAAATTTAGGGTTTTAGGACCTTTTCACTATCTTCTCAAGAAATTGATTTTCTTGGCTAGAAAAACACCACATCCAAAATTATCCTATGTGTTAGACTTCCTTCACTCACCCTACTACCTCTCCACAATCCTTGATTGAAGCAATGAATGCTTTCAACCCTCCCAAATTGCTCTGCAACTGTTGGTGATCCCTAGTCATGCATCACTGGCTCACCTAGGGTATCACCTTATAAATAGCTGCCATGATTTCTTGGGCCCCTCCTTCACTGTACATAATTTACATGGATTCACCTTCCATAATCCAAGAGCCTCTGCAAGTTCCAAGGTGGAAAATGGATCTATGACCCCATTTGCACACACTGCCTTATTCAGGCCAGCGACTGGACATAAACTTAAAGATTTTACAAAAGAAACTAAAACTATTAAAATTAACAAACTACCTCCACACAAAGTCTATGAAAAATATACATTACCACAAAAAATGATTACAGAAGTGTATTCAATCCATTACAATGCAAATTTCTCAAAAATTACTCAAACTATAAATGTTCTTCAATTCTACAGTATGTACACACTCTGACACAAACTTGCCAACCCTTGCAAATGATCGAGGATAGCCTTATGTATTTTAACAAGGAACTAAAAAACCGGTTTTAGATAGTTAAGGAACTAATTCCATCGAAGTTTCATTCTTGCAACAAATGTTGTCAATGACAACATTGACAACTTTTGCAACTTTTGGATATGCTATCCAAACTTGGTCAAAAGTTGTCCAAGCTTTCCCAAATCACTAATTAAGGTGTAATAACATGAAATAGGACCTTTATTGCCTTTCTTGGCCAAATTTTTCACTAAAACCACAAATCACCCTAATTAACTTAGATTGGACTCAAAGGTCACCTAGGACCTAATTAGGCATCCTCTTACTTAACACACTACACACTAGGACCAACATGTCCCTTTATTAACCTAGTGGTCTAGCTAGAACCAATACAATTTAAAACATCACAAGAAGCCCTAGGTAACATTGCATCATTAGTCCTACCTAGGTGGTCGTGCAACATATTGTCACCAACTCAGCCTACTTTAATTGGGCCCAAATTATTTTAGACAACATAGACTTGCATCTTTGGGAATTCAAAGACACAAGGTGATTTTATATGACATCCTACATGATCTGTTTGATATCTAATCACAAGAAAATTTAAGGAGTAGACAAGGTTGGCCTCTGAGGTCATCATTAAAAAGATGCACACCCATGGGTTCATTACCAATAGCTTCAGTTGAAAAGTTTCACCAATGTTTTTTGTATTGAAAATGATGCCTTTATATATAATGTTGATCAACTAATGGAGATGATGAAGACTGAGTGATAATAAGTATACATATTTGTAGAAATGGTTAGCTCAGTTGTTATTTTTTCATTGATATCAACCAATTGATTTACTGGTTTTTATTGAGTTACCATATCATAAGAAGGAGAAGTTAAATGAGTGAAAAATAGAGATCAGACAATGATGAAGTAATCTTGATATAGTTGTTTTCTAATATATATTTGACCTTATCAATTCGGTAGACTTGATTGATTAAGTCAGAAATTGAAAAGAGTTAAGTTATGACTTAAAAGAGTTACTCTACCGAGCTAGACAGAGTTAGTCGGTATAGAGTTGTGTTAGTTGGTTTCAGTTACCGAGTACCAAGCACCGAGCAGTAAAAAAATTTATTTATCGAGTTGCAAAGAAGGTTATCGAGTATAGGACATTGATTGAAAATGATGATAAGATCTAATTTAATATGATGCTATGATGATCTCGATGGAGATAAGAATCAAAGGAAATTTTTTAAAAGATCTATGAGTGATAAAATTCAATGAGAAGATCTAAGGCAAATATCAAGAGGTTAAACCTGATTATGAGAGTTCCAAGAAAAAGTTCAAGTTACCGAGTTGAGATTTATGAAGAAGATGATCAAACGACTGAGTGCAAATGATAGAAAACCTAAGAAAGGAGATTAAGAGGAAAATTTTTGTCTATATAAATGATGATAAATAAATAGATATTATGATGCTGGTGAATTGAATTAAGAAGAAGAAGAAGCTGAAGAACAAAGTTACTGAGAAGAACAGAGAAGCAGAAAGAGAAAAATCTACAGTCTGAAGAAGAGATAAGTGTAGTCTATGATGCCAGTATTCATGTGAGCATAAAGGATCTGAAACAATAAAAAGGTAATTTTTATCTTTATAGATCAAATTTTTATTGTTTCTTATTAGCATTTGTAATAGAGAAAATCTCTTAACCGAATAGATTTAACAGTCATATTTTTAAATCCTAGATGTAGGTGATATTCCAAAAGAGTTTTTAAAGTCCTCTAGAAAGGATACTTCTAACAGGGTGAACATATTAACCAATATAAGGTAAATCCCTTAACATGGTCACATCTAGAAAATGTGTATGTAATCTTTAACATGATAAGTTCTTAACCGAGTGTACTTCATAAAGGTACATTTTTATTGTGGGTCACAATATCCACAAAGGTTTTTCCCATATTGGGTTTCCTCATTAAATTTGGTGTCAACTGAGTTAAATCTAGTGTAAACCACATTTAATTTGGTGTTAACTAAGTTGAATAATTGATTTGCACATTATGAGATGTATGGTTGTTTAAGTTATTAAGTTATTTGGTGAATTGGTTATCACTGCATTCATTTCTACCAAGTGAATCAATGAGCTAAATTTTAAGTGTTTAAGTTTGATTTTGTCTGATTCACCCCCCCCCCTCTTAGTGGGACCAAAAATTGGTATCAGAGCTCTTGTTCTCAAAAGTGTTAAGTTTAAAAGGACTTGAGTCAAGATTTAAAGATGTATAAGAGGGCAGCACCAAAGTTGAATAGGGAACATTTCTCTACATGGAAAAGAAGAATGTGATTGCATTTGTCTGGTATATGAGAATATGGAATTAATTTTCTTTATAATGAATATGTAGCACTGAGTATTGCACCTTTGAAAATCACTGAGAAAAGATAGAAGCAAGAACAAACACAAGTTATGATTGAGATAGCTTCTACACTTACTGACCAGGAATATGATGAACTTAATGGATGCACTACTTTGAATCAAATGTGGGATAAGATTATTTTGACCTATAGTGGAGATCAGCATGTTCAGAAAGCCAAATCATAAATTATGAGAGGGAGATTTGATTCAGTGAGAATTAAAGGTGGAGAAAACATAATACAATATAGAACTAGACTTAAGGAGATTGTTAATTCTATCAGAGGAGCTGGTGAATCCATAACAAAAGAAGATGTTACAAGAAAAATATTGAGAACCCTACTACCAAGTTATGCTATTTGAGTATCTACTATACAGGAGTTGAGATCCATTCCTAAGATGAATTTTTTACTTGATTCTACTATTGGTAAGCTGGTTGCATTTGAGATTAATGATTTTGATAATAATATTCTTGCTACATATAAGATTGAGTCTGTATTTAGTTCATCTTTGAAGATTGGAAGTTCCAAAGACTCTAGACCAAGTCATGGATATTTAAGTAGTGCTAGTGATATATTTTACATCTTTCAAAGTGGTTTGGATGAGTTATATGTTGTAGATGAAGAGAATGAGAGAGAGTTTGAAGCTTTGTTGGCTAGAAGGCTACAAAGAGGTAAAGAAAAATACCGAGGTAAGTTACCCTCAAAAAAATTTAACTGTAATAAGATTAGTAATTTTGCATCTAAGTTACCTGAGAATGATAATGAGGAGAAGAAAGATAATAGATATAAGGACAAAAGATAAAATAGATTCAGGAGATTCAAAGGCTAGAAAAACAAAGGTAAGAAATATTGTCATATTGCTAATGAAGACCTGAGTGGTGATGATTCAGATGACAGTGATGAAATAGAAGTTGTGTATATTTCTATTAAAGACAATTCTAATGAAGAAGAACCTAGAGCCCTAATATTACACGTAAGTAACAATGAAACATGGATTATATATAGTGGTTGTTCACATCACATGATTGGTGACACCCTTAAGTTTATTTCCTTGGAAAAGAATGATGGAGGATTTGTTGGATTTGGTAATGATTCTCCATACCCTGTGAAAGGAAAAGGTTCTATAATTATACTAAATAACACAAAATGTGGTGATGTTTATTGGGTTGAAGGTTGAAAGTATAATCTGTTGAGTGTTGCACAGTTAAATAACACAGGCCACCGACTGGAACTTCAACATGGAAAGATGAAATTTTTTGATAAAAAGGAAAGTGTGATTGCTACTGGAGAAAAATCTAAAGGCAATTTATTTTATCTTGATACTTCTATGAAGAGTTGCCTGTTTGCTAAAGTTGAGGATGTATGGCTATGGAAAAAAAGGATTTTTCATGTTAATTTTGACAACTTGATAAAAGTGAGTAAAAATAATAGAGTAAGAGGATTACCAAGATCAGAGAAACTTAAGAATGCTCTATGCAGAGAATCTTGAATGGGTACTTGATGACTAAATCTAGTTTTACAAGAAAGACTTATGTTCCACAAGGAATTTTGGATTTAGTGCATACTGATTTATGTGGACCCATAAGAACTCAAAGTAACTATGAAGACAAATATTTTATTCTATTTTTGGAAGATTATTCAAGGATGATGTCTGTAATGTTTTTAAAGGGAAAAAACTGATGCATTTCAAATGTTTAAATTGTATAAGGCCCGAGTTAAGAAAGAAATGGGAAGATAACTTAAATGTCTAAGATATTATAGAGGAGGTGAATTTACATCACCATTAAGAGACAAATGTCAGCACCAAGGACACCACTACATAATATGTTGGAGATTTACTTCTAGCAGCTAGATGATTGTATGTTTGTCATTGATGACAACACATAATATACATCAGTGTTTTGTATGTACTTATCAGAATGATGCTATTAAGCCTTGTGTAGTTATATGCATGTTCTAGAAATTTTTTTTATGTTTTTTTCATTCATATAGACTCAGATATGAAGTTTCAGTTGTGTTGTGTAATTCTCTCAACGATAGTTACAGTTTCTAGAGATTGTCTGTGCAAAGCCGACATATTGCAATGGTTCTTGAGTTGCACCTATCTTTGGGATATGCGTGTATATATTCAAGTTTAATTATGAGTTGAAGATAGTTATCTGAAGGTGCCAAAAGCATTTCAACAATATTGCAATGTTAGAGTTAATTTGGTGAGGCTGACTTTGTGAAGTGTCGTGTCTATTCAGTTTATATTACGCAGTTGTAATTATGCTTGCATGATTAGTTAAGCTGACAAGGATTTTATGAAGAGTTTCTTAACAGGTCCCATGATCTCATACTTTGAGGAAGATACTTATAGTAGTTCATTTGTGAAACACTAAGTGTGAATGATAAGATAAGAGACAAAAAAAGTACAGAGCAGAATATCAGTTGTGTTTCATTCATCAAGGATCTATGTGAAGAAGTGAAAGATTACAATAAATTGGAACTGATTAAGACAGTAGGTCTACTATAAAGTTCATCATCAGATATAGTGCATATATGTTCTATAGAAGGTTTTAGCCTTCACCATTGAAGCAGTGAGCTTTTGTACAGTGAGTCCTCACCCTTAACAGGGTTATTTGTAAAAGACTCCTAACAGGGTCAGACCCTTAACCAAGTCACTATACTTATTGCATTGTAAAGAAAAACTCCTAATAGGGTTGCAAGATATTCTAACATGGATTATTATAAACAAGTATAGTTCATTGTGGGTGTTAATTCCCACCAGGGTTTTTATTATTTGGTGTCCCCATAACCAAGTTGTGGTGTTGTCTATTGTGTTATCTGAATGTGCATTTACATTATTGTATTCTAGAATTAATAAGAGAAAATAATTTAATTAGCTGATAACTAATTAACCCCCCCCCCTCTCAGTTATCCTTCGGGACTATTCTAACAATTGGTATCAGAGTTAAGTGCCTTGAAGAGAAAGCCTAACAGCTTAAGGTAGATCAGATGGCATACTTTAGAAAAGAGAGTCCTAACTTTGATGGAGAAAATTATCTAGATTGGAAGAACAAAATGATAACACATTTACAATGTGTTGGTTTTGACATCTTTGAGATAGCCACACAAGAAGTTGGTATTCCCTCTCTAAAAGACCTCTCAAGAGCTGATGCTACTAGTAAAAAAAAGGATACATTCACAACTAATGTAGTTTCCAAAGAAGCCCTTATAAGTGCACTATCTGACAGTGAATTCTCTGAGATCAAGAAAGTAGACAAGGCATACACAATATGGAAGTATTTAGAAGACAT
>MU225573.1:1241703-1278794 GCA_018584345.1 Thuja plicata | reverse complement strand
ACAAGGCATACACAATATGGAAGTATTTAGAAGACATGTTTGAAGGAGATATCCAAGAAAAGAATGCGCGTAGGAAGACATGGAAAAAGAAATACAACAATCTTGAGATGTTACCTGAAGAGAACATTAGAGCCTACAAATAGAGGATAAATGAAGTAGCTTCTGGAATCAGAAACAATGGTGGAGAAATTTTAGAAGAAGACATAATGGATAAGCTGATGACTACATTGATAAAAGACTATGAGAGCAAGATCAATATTTTGGATGAAACCATGCAATTTTCAAAGGACTTAAAGAGAGAGAATTTGATCAGTAAAATCTTTGCATTTGAGATATCAAGATTGAAGACTGAACCCAAAAGTGAAACAGCCTTCAAAGCCTCAGTCCATGGTAAGAAAACTTTACACATCTCTAGCAATAATGAGAAAGAAGAAGTTGATGAAGAAATAGAAGAAATCATTGCTATGATTGCTAAGAAGGAAAGAAAAGGCAAAGGCAAGTATGAAGGACAATTTTCATTCAAATGTTTTTCATGCAACAAGATCGGCCACTTTGCATCCAAGTGTCCTCAAAGAGTAAAGAAATTCAGATCTGATTACAAACCAAAATATAGAAAGGAATGCTATCATGCTAAAGAAGGTGTAACTAATGAAGATTCAAGAGAAGATGAAATTGCATTCATTGCCCTTAAAGACATGGAAAAATTTCTTGAGGATATGGACATTGAAGATGAAAAGGAAGCATAAGAGTTAGCCTTAATTTCCAAAGTAAACATCAGAACTAATTGGATCATTAACAGCAGATGCTCTCACCACATGACAGGTGATAAAGATAGATTTGTTCATCTAGACAATTAAAAAGGTGGTATGGTTATATTTGGAGATAACACTCCCAAACCTATCATAGGTAGAGGATCTATCACCCTGAATGGAAAGAATAAGACAAATGATGTTTTGTATGTTGATGGATTACATCACAACTTACTAAGTGTTGGACAGTTACTTGACAAAGGTTATCATTTGGAATTAAAAGAAAACAAATGCATTATTAGCAACAAAGAAGGAGACATGATTACATCAGGCTCAAAAATAAAAGGTTATGTTTTTCAGCTCAATTTAGATATAAGTTGTTTTGTTGCAAAAGTGGATGACAGTTGGTTATGGCACAAGAGACTTTGTCATATCAATTTTGAAAATATAGTAAAGATAAGCAATGTAAAGGAAGTTAGAGACATTCCAAGTATTGCAAAAATAGTTGACACAATGTGAAGGGAATGTGTTATGGGAAAGTATGTAAGGAGCTCTTTTAGAAGCAAGCAGAACTCAGCTGAAAACAAGTTAGACCTAGTACATATAGATTTATGTGGTCCTACTCAAACAAGATCATACTATGAAGAAAGGTATTTCATTTTGTTTCTTGATGATTTTTCAAGGATGATGTGGGTTGCATTCTTAAAGGAGAAGTTTGAAGCCTTTGAGATGTTCAAAATATTCAAAGCCAAATTTGAGAATGAATCTTGATTAAAAATAAAATGTCTAAGATCAGATAGAGGAGGAGAATTCACCTCTGACCAGTTTTATGACTACTGTGAAGAACATGGAATCAAATGATAGTTGAGTGCACCCAGAACCCCTCAGCAAAATGGGATAGTAGAAAGAAGGAACATGATCATACTTGATACAACGCGCACTATGATGATTGAAGGAAAAGTTGTGCACACCTAATGGAGAGATGCAGTCAATACAAAAGTCTATACTATCAACAAAACACAACTAAGACCAGGCATAGATAAGACACCTTATGAAATTTGGTTTGGTAATGTACCTACAGTAAAATACTTCAGAATCTTTGGTAGCAAGTGCTACATCAAGAGAGATGATGGTGTTGGTAAGTTTGATGCTAGAAGCGATGAATGTATTTTCCTTGGTTACTCTACTAAAAGAAAAGCATATAGATGTTTTAATTTAAGATTAAAGAAGATAATTGAAAGTACTCATGTAAATATTGATGAGAAGTTCATGATTCAAGAGAGGTACTATGAATATGCACCTATGATTGAGGATGAACCTAGGCCTAGTAGTAAAGACACTATTATTGAAGAAATGTTTGATTACATTGATGTATCATGTAATGAACCTGAATCAAGAAAAGAAGTATCATAGATTACATATGAGGATCTCACACCAAAAGTTTCAAAATTCACATCTAGATACCATTCAACAGATGATATCATTGGAGATCAGAGCAGCAGTGTTATGACTAGATCTAAAGAAAAAGTTTTATCAGTAGATGAAGAGGTATGTTTACTTTCATAGATTGAACCTTTAAGTGTTGAAGATGCATGCAAGGATTCTTATTGGCAGAAAGCAATGGAAGAATAATTAGACCAAATAATCAAAAATGATACATGGGAATTGGTTCCTAGCCCTAGTGACAAAAATGTGATTGGAACAAAGTGGGTATTCAGGAATAAGATGAATGAAGATGGTACAGTGGTTAGAAACAAAGAAAGACTAGTGTGTAAAGGATATTCATAGAGGGAAGGAATATATTACACTGACACATTTTCCCCTATGAGCAGACTAGAAGCCATAAAGATATTCTTGGCCTATGCAACATTCAAAGACTTCAAAGTATATCAAATGGATGTCAAATCAGCCTTTCTAAATGGTGACTTGAAGGAATAAGTCTACATAGAACAACCTGAAGGATTTAATCTATCAGATAAACCAAACATGGTATGCAGATTGAAGAAAGCACGCTATGGACTTAAACAGGCCCTAAGGGCCTAGTATGAGAGACTAGATGGTTATCTTACCAAGATTGGATTCAAGAAAGGAGCTACAGATTGTAACCTATTCATAAGAGAGACACTTGATGGACTATTACTTGTTGCCATATTTTTTGTTGACATTATCTTTGGAGGTAATGACAAGCTTAGTGCAAAATTTGCAAAAGAAATGCAGAATAAATTTGAAATGAGCATGATTGGTCGTATAAAATATTTTTTGGGATTAAATGTAAAGCAGAAAGATAAAGGAATATTTATAAATTAGTCCAAATATGTGAAGGAAATATTGAAGACTTTCAAGATGGAAGATTGTAAGCCATTATGCACTCCTATGATAAAAGGAAGAAAGCTTTCTAAAGAGGTTGATTCCACAGCAATTGACAAGATATTGTACAAATCTATGATTGGAAAAATTATATATCTTACTCAATCTAGACCAGACATATCTAATATGGTTGGCATTGTTGGTAGATTTGTAGCTAAACCAAAATAGAATAACCTAATGGAAATAAAGAGAATATTCAAATATCTAAAGGGGTCTATAGACTATGGTTTATGGTATTCTAAATTAGAGAATGTACAACTTCATGTGTATATAGATGCAGATTGGGTAGGTTGTATTGATGACAAGAAGAGTACATATGGAGTAGCATTATTTCTTGGAGATAGGTTGGTTTCTTGGGTAAGAAAGAAGCAGAATTGTATCTCTCAGTCGACAGCAGAAGTTGAATATGTTGCAGCAGCATTGAATTGTTCAACAATGGTTTGGATCAAGCAGATGGTTAAATATTTTGGTATACAGGTTGATTATCCTATTTTTATTCACTATGATAACATAAGTACTATAAACATGTCCAAGAATCCTATAATGCAAGCAAAGACAAAATACATTGAGATCAAATACCATTTTCTTAGAGAAAAAGTTGCGGATAATGAAGTAAAATTGGACTATGTGAGCACCAAAGAATAGCTGGCAGATATTTTCACAAAGCGTTTATCAAAAGATACTTTTTAGTATCTCAGGGAGAAGTTGGGAGTAATTCCCTCTCCTGAGTCTGATTAGATAAAGCACCAAGTACATCAGTTGATAGTGACTGATGAATGGTTGACTACTCTACTTTTGGAGTAGTACCTGTGCCTAATTGTTTATGGCACCTTTTGCCATGGATGTCAAAGGGGGAGTATATAGTAAGGGGGAGCATATACTCTAGGGGAGTATAAATACAAATAGAGCTATAGTAGTGTAGAGGAATCTTTGATGAGGATATTAAGAAGATTGTAAAAAGAAAGAATACACTATGTGCTGAAGATGTTTTTAATATCATATGTTGCCATCAATGTCAAAGGGGGAGATTGTTGGAGATTTACTTATGGCAGCTAGATGATTGTATGTTTGTCATTGATGACAACATATAATATACAGTAGTGTTTTGTATGTACTTATCAAAATGATGCTATTAATCCTTCCATGGTTATATGCATGTTGTAGACATGTTTTTTATGTTTTGTTCATTCATGCAGACTCAGATATGAAGTTTCAGTTGTGTTGTGTAATTCTGTTAACAACAGTTACAGTTTCTAGAGTTTGTCTGTGCAGAGCCGACGTATTGCATTGGTTCTTGAGTTGTGCCTATCTTCAGGATATTTGTGTGTATATTCAAGTTTAATTATGAGTTTAAGATAGTTATCTGAAGGTGCCAAAAACGTTTCAACAAGATTGCAATGTTAGAGTTAATTTGGTGAGGTCGACTTTGTGAAGTGTCACGTCTATTCAGTTTATATTGCGTGGTTGTAATTATTCTTTCATGATTAGTTAAGCTGGCAAGGATGTTATGAAGAGTTTCTTAATAGGTCCCACGATCTCATACTTTGAGGAAGATACTTATAGTAGTTCATTTGTGAAACACTAAGTGTGAATGATAAGATAAGAGATAGAAAAAGTATAGAGTAGAATATCAATTGTGTTTCATTCATCAAGGATCTATGTGAAGAAGAAGTGAAAGATTACAATACATTGGAACTAATCAAGACAACAAGTCTACTCTATAGTTCATCATCAGGTATAGTGCATATCTGTTCTATAGAAGGTTGTAGCCTTCACCATTGAAGCAGTGAGCTTTTGGATAGTGAGTCCTCACCCTTAACAGGGTTATTTGCAAAATACTCCTAACATGGTCAGACCCTTATCCAGGTCACTATACTTATTTCATTGTAAATAACAACTCCTAACAGGGTTGCAAGATCTTCTAACAGGGATTATTATAAACAAGTATAGTTCATTGTGGGTGTTAATTCCCACTGGGCTTTTTAGCATTTGGTTTCCCCATAACCAAATTATGGTGTTGTCTATTGTGTTATCTGAATGTGCATTTACTTTATTGTATTCTGGAATTAATAAGAGAAAAGAATTTAATTAGCTGATAATTGATTCACCCCCCCTCTCAGTTATCCTTTGGGACTATTCTAACATAATAGTGTTGTTGAGAGAAGAAACATATCTATTGTTGATTGTGCTATGACAACGATTATCTAGAAAGGTATTTCACAAAACTTATAGAGAGAAGTAGTCAGTACTATTGTTTACACACTGAACCGAGTACAATTGAAAAAAGGTACCAAAAGAACACCTTATGAAATCTGGTATGAACACAAACCTAAGGTGAGTTATTTCAAAGTTTTTGGAAGTAGATGTTATATATTGAAAGATTATAGAGAAGGAAAATTTTATTCTAAAGGGGATGAAGGAATATTCTTAGGATGTTCTATAAGGAGTAAATCATATAAATGTTTAAATAAAGTTACTAAAAAAATGGTGGAAAGTGAAAATGTGAGAATCAATGAGTTTGCAAAAAGGAATGATGAAGAAAGCAAAAAGGACCCTAAACACTATGAAAAGTTTGTATATGTACAACCTGATGTTCTTGACACCTTACCAAGAGCACCTACCAGGGAGGAAGCTGAATAGATTTCTTTACAACCATATGATGAGGATGAAGCACTGAGACCTAGCAAGACTATTTTAGAAAAATATGTGAGGAGACACCACTCCCCAAGAAAGATTATTAGAAATAAAGATGTTGGAGTGATGACAAGAACCAAGGTAAGAGACAATACATGTTTGATATCTTCATTTGAGCCAAAGAAATTTAAAGATGCACTAGATAATGAAGATTGGATGAAAGTAATGAAAGAATAGTTTGATTAGATAGAAAAGAAAAGTACATGGAATTTAGTACCTAGACCAAAGGATAAACATGTTATTGGTACTAAATGGATTTTCATAAACAAGATAAATGAGAATGGAGAAGTTATTAGAAATAAAGGTTATGCATAAGAAGAAGGCATATACTATGGAGAGACTTTTGCACCTATTGCTAGATTGGAAGGAGTTAGAATACTTCTAGCTTATGCATCTTACAAAGGATTCAAAGTTTAGCAATTGGATGTCAAGTCAACATTTTTGAATGGGATACTAGAAGAAGTTTACATTGAAAAACCTAAAGTATTCATTGAGAGCACAAATAAGAACAAGGTATGTAAGTTACATAAAGTTCTTTATGGTTTGAAATAAGCAACCCAAGCATGGTATGAGAGATTGCACACTTATCTAATCAAAATAGGATTTCAAAGAACAAGTGATAATAGTAATGTTTACTTGAAGTTTGACAGTGAAATAAATCTTTTGATTGCTCAAATTTTTTTTGATGATATTATTTTTGGAGGAAATAACACCTTATATAAGGAATTTGTTAATTAAATGATAAAATAGTTTTAAATGTCAATGATCAGAGAGATTAATTTCTTTCTAGGACTATAGATACAATAATTTGCATAAGGGTTCTATATTACACAAGATAACTATATCAAAGAGATCCTCAAAACTTTTTGTATGGAAGATTCCAAGCCTGTTAGAACACTGATGGTCATGGGGTGTAAATTATCTAAAGAAGATGAGACACAAGAGGTGGATAATACTCTTTACTAGTCCATGATTGGTAAATTGCAGTATGTTATTTAGAGTAGACCTGATATAGCACACGATGTTGGTATTGTTGAAATATTTGCTTCTAATCATAAGGAAACACATATGTCTACAGTAAAAATAATTTTAGATATCTGAAAGGAACTAGAGATTTTGGTTTATTGTATAAGAAAGGAGGTACTTTTGATCTATAAATATACACTGATGCAGATTGCATTGGAAACATTGATGACATCAAAATTACTAGTGGAGAAGTATTCTTTCTAGGTGAAAGATTTGTCACATGCCCAAGCAAGAAATAGAGTTGCATTTAACAGTCTATTGTCGAGGAAGAATATGTTTTTGTTGCCATGAATTATGCCAATATTGTTTGGATCAATAGCTACTTGAAGGTATAGAAGAGATTATCTCAAATCCTATAACTATTTTCTGTTATAACATAAGTGCTATCAATATAACAAAGAATTCAGTTATGCATTCGAAGACCAAGCACATTTCTATTAAGTATCACTACTTGAGAGAAAAATTTCAAGAGAAGAATGTGGTATTGGAATATGTGAATCCAAAGGAACAATTGTTTGATATCTTTACAAAGCCACTAGCGAAGGATTCTTTTGAGTGTCTTAGAGGAAAATTAGGGGTTCTCCCCCTATCCAATATTAACTAAGAAGAATGAGGCAAGCTGCATCAATTCTATACTTTATTAGAATATCTATTATTGAATTGAGGCTATTATGACACACTTTAGGTGATTCCTGAAGTTGTGTGGAGAATTTTATATATAATGAATATTTATACATGTAAGCTATAATCCACTACTGAAACAATTTTTTTAGGAGTATGACTTTTTGGCATTTTTGTCAAAGAGGGAGAGAATGAATTGATGAAATTTATCCATAAGGGAGATATTGATGAAAGAGGGAGAGAATGAATTTCTACCATATACTCTTGAAGGAGAATCAGAATGTATATTATAGTATCAGAAGATTTATCCAAGAGGGAGAACAGTGAACAGTTTAAAGATCAAAAATAGAACTATCAACTCAGAGGGAGTAATGAGAAATATTTACAGTATTAAGAGTTGTCATCATCAATTGCTATAGTACTACTATAGTTTTTTCATCAATGAAAAAGAGGGAGATTGTTGATAAAATAATGGAGATGATGAAGATTGAGTGATAATAAGTATACATGTTTGTAGAAATGGTTAGATTAGTTGTTATTTGATCATTGATGTCAAGAAATTGATTTACTTATTTTTATTGAGTTACCATATGATGTAACTACAAGTCTTTCTCTATACCCTACCTTCCTCTAGGGTAACCTATTATTCACTTATTTGACCTATTAGGGTTCTTTCCTAACCCTAATCTCCCAAGGACTCTCTACACAAGATCCTTCTCCTTTAAACTTGTAGACACTAATCAAGAAATCAAAACACACATCACCTAGCCCATTAGAGATCTTCTTGCAACATTTCCACTAACTCAGCCAACATGATCAAGAAAACTTCCACGTGGAAAGATAGGCTTCTAGGTTGTCAATTTTATCCTATCCAACATATACAATCAAACTTTGCAATGAAACTCTAATCGAGTTCAACGTTTGCCTTCACAAACACCCAAATAGGGCTATAAGAAATTAGGCCTAATTGGTGACCTTATTTCTTATATCTTCAAACATTCTCAAACAAGTACCCAAAAAAACTCCACTTTTAGACACCCTTTATGGAACCCTTCAAGATTTTACTAGTTTTCACTCCCTAAACTGTTCATACACTAGAAAGATATAATAATGCCTAAAATTAAGGGTTTCAAGGAATTGGGACTGTCTGCACAAGGGTTTGGCTTCTTGGCACTTGAAACTCTTCACCCAATCCTCTCCTTTAGTTTGGGGCCTCTTCAAATATCAACCTACCTCTCCAAAATCTCAAGTTGAAGAATTCAATGCATTCAACCCACTGTAACTCACTTGCAATGCTCTATATTCCCTAACCATGCATCATAGGCTCACCTAGGGCATCATTACAAAAATGGAAAATAAGATTTCCAGGGCCCCTCCTTCTACACACCTATAGTACAAGGAGTCACCTCACCCATTCCAAGATCTCAGGAAAATACCACGGTGGAATGATGAGTTATGATTCCATTTACAAAATCTGTGTGGTTCATACCAGCAATAGAGCTTAAAACAAAAGATTTTACAAAACTACAAATATTAGCACAAAAATACCATATAGAATCCAAAATTGACCTACCCTATCATATGCAAGAGTTACAGTACATAATGTAATCCATTAAATTTCTTCAAACAAGAAAATGATTTTAATAACTCAGAAAACTTGCATTCTCAGAAACTGTTCTTACACCAAAATCTTATCCAACCCCATATAGATGTCAAGGGAGGCCTTATATAGTTGACTATGACCCTAACATGATGGTTTGAAAAGTTGTCAATGTTGTCATTTTTGGTTTGGGGCATTTGGGGTTTCTAGCTGTCTGACCAATTGCATGGTCAATCAACTCAAGAACTTAACCAATTGCATATTGAGGCTAAGTAAACATGGTAAATCAACTCAATAAATTAACCAATTGCATATCTAGGATAATTAAACATCAAATAGGTATCTTAAGCATTTCCTTGTCCAAATTGACCCCTAAATGCATGATTTCCACTTTTGCCACAATATTGGCATCATGTATACAAATTGACAACTTTGGACATTGCTTGCAAGGAAAGTACCTAGGACCTAAAAATCCCTCCTAATCTAACTCAACACACCCTAGGATCCATCTAGTCCTATTATTACACTAGTTGTGTGGCTAAGACTACTAGAAGCCAAAAACATAATAGAAACCCTAGGTGATCATTTAGCCCTACCTAGGTGCTCTTGCACCATACTCCCCTACAAAGGATAGTTATGTCACTCCTATGGAAAAGATGTCTTTAGAGATTACCACCTTCTTGAAGCCCGTAGCTGCAATCCATGATGCTTGTGATTCAGGCCTATTCTTCCACTTGATAAGGTGCTCCATGTACACCATGTGCCTTATAGTCTTCTTAACTCTAGAATCTAGAAATTTGTATGCTTCTAACTATGGTTTGAGAGGTAATATAGTAGATTCACCATCACTACTGACCACCTAACTATTTTGACCCATCTCATATATTGGCCCTTTGATTTTTATCAAGTCTTGGACATTAAAAACATGAGATATGCTCAAATCTGAAGGCAAGTCTATTTTGTATGCATTAGCCCCATATTAGGATATGATCTTGCAAGGTCCCACCCTCTTCATCTGAAGCTTAGTAGGTATAGATTTTTTTAGTCTGGATTTTTTTCAAATGAACCATCACATACTCACCTATCTCAAACTGATTGTCTCTCCTCTTTTCATCCACTTAGCCTTCAACTTTTGTGTACTGTCTTGTATGGTATTCTTGGCTTGATCTTTGATCTCCTTCATGGTCTGAGTGAAGTCCTTAGCATGACCACTCATGTACTCCATGTATGAAAGTTCCCTAAGTTCACACACATCCCTTGGGTGCATCCCATAAACAATTTCAAATGGCCTTCTCCCTGTCATTCTGTTCTTACTATCATTGTATGCATACTCTACTTGGGGAATGACTAAATCCCATGTCTATCCATACTCTTTAGTTAGGCACCTCAATAGGTTAACCAACACTCTATTGACCACCTTAGTTTGTCCATTTGTCTTAGGATGGTAAGCTAAACTAAATGAGAGATTAGTACCCAATCTATTCCATAATGTCTTCTAGAAATGGCTCATAAATTTCACATCCCTATTTGATACAATACTTAAGGGAAAACCATGGATTCTCACAATCTCTTTAAAGAAAAAATATGCTATATGACTAGCATCATGAGTAGTCTTTCAGGGTATAAAGTGACCCATTTTACAAAATCTATCTACCACTGCATAGATGTTGTCATATCCCTATTTGGTTTTGGGTAGACCCACTATGAAGCCCATGCTCACACACTCACATGGCCCATTTGGGACTTTTAAGGGTTGATATAAACCTACATTACTCATTTCTCCCCTACCTTTCATGCAAACTACACATTTCTCAAGATATCTAGTCACATCCCTTATCAATTTTGGCCAATAGTAAAATCTTTGTACAAGCTCCAAAGTCTTGTTCATACCAAAATGACAACTCAAACTTTCATTATGTTTCTCTTGTATGATATTTTCTCTCATTAAACCCCTTGGTACACATAATTGATTACCCTTAAGTAAAAGTCCATTTTGCAAACTAAAATTAGAGAACTTTCTATGAAAATGATTCTAAAAATAAATACACACCTTGTAGGATTCACCAAAGTCTTCATCTACCTTGTAGAGATATTTGAAAGTCTCTATGCCAATTCTATTCAACTAAACTTCTTGAACTGTCAACAATCTCCTACTTAGTTCATTTGGAACCTTGTTCAATTGCCCTTTCTTGTGATTAATTGTAAATGTGAATTCTTGTAAGTACTCCATGTATTTTAGGTGTCTATTTCTTAGTTTCTCCTGAGTATTGATATAACTAAGGGCTTGGTTGTCAGTAAACACAACAAACTCCTTGGGTAATAGATAATGCCTCCACTTCCTAAGGGACTAGACTAAGGCATACAATTCCAAGTCATAAGAAGAGTATTTATTGTTGGCTTCATTTAATTTTTCACTAAAGAAGGCTAGTGGCCTACCTTCTTGACTTAACACACCCCCTACTACCATACCACTAGCATCACACTCTATGGTAAACAAATTTTCAAAGCTGGGCAATTTTAGGACAGGTTGTGTTGCTACTTGTTTCTTCAACATTTCAAAGGCTTTTTATGCTTTTAAGGTCCACCTAAACTTCATTTTTACCCCACCCTTAATAATATCCAAAAATGGTGCACAAATACCACTTAAATTCTTAATAAATTTCATATAAAATTGGGCTAACCCATGGAAAATTCTTACCTTAGTTGCTGTGGTGGGTGGTGGCCAGTTTAAGATAGTTGTAACTTTGTCCTCATCCATCTTCAAGGATCCCTTGGAAAGTAAAAAGCCCAAGTACACCAATTCTTTCTTTAGGAACTCACATTTTTCAAGATTGATGGCTAGCTTCTCTTCATGTAATCTCTGCAATACAGTCTCCACATGTTTGATACGCTCTTCTCTTTCTTTTTTGAAGATCTGTATATCATCAAGATATACAACTACAAACTTCCCTGTGTAGTCCTTGAGCACTTTAGTCATGAGCCTCATGAATGTTATTGGTGCATTTGTGAGACCAAATGGCATCACAAGCCACTCATACAACCCATATGTGGTCTTGAATTCCATTTTCCATTCATCTCCCTCTTTCACCTTGATTTCGTGATAACCAATTTTCAAATCAAGCTTGGTGAAGTACATTTCCCCTCCAAGAAAATCCATGAGATCCTCAATCCTAGGTATGGGGAACCTATACCTTATTTTAATTATGTTTATAGCCCTTGAATCTGTGCAAAGTCTCTATTTTCCTCCCTTCTTGGATGCCAACACAACCGGGACTGCACATGGGCTTATACTCTTCTCGATCAAGCCTTGATCCAAGAGTTCTTACACTTGCCTTACCACTTCCAAATTATGATGAGAGGTAAGATTATAAGATGCCTTATTAGGAAAACATGCAACAGGGACAAAGTATATCTGATGGCTTATCACTCTTCTAGGAGGTAAGGTGGTAGGGGTTCCATCACTTACTATGCCCTTGTACTTCACAAGAAATTCTTGAATCTCTGATGGTAAAGAATCTTTGATAGGATTCTCTTCTTCTTTGGGCTTCAGAACAATAGCATATCCTTCATTATCTACATCCTTAAGGTCCTTTATAAACTCCTTTCCACTACACAACAAAATACTAGGTGTCTTGGGTTGTGGCTCTTCCTCTTCCAACAAAGACTGAATCTTTAAAGGTCTACCTCCTTTCTTGAATGTTATGGAATTTTAATTTCCATCATACACTGCTCCATTTTCATATTTCAAAGGCCTTCCTAATAGAAAATGAGAGTCATCCATTGGTAAGATGTCACAAAGAAACTTGTCCTTATAACCTATTGTAGAAAACTGAACCCATGTCTATTCATTCACCAATACACTTTGGCCTTTGTTGAGCCAACTTACCTTGTATAGATTCACATGGGGTACTTTGGTTAACTTGAGTTTTTCCACTGCCTCCTCTGATATGATGTTATCTATTGGGCTTGAACCCACAATCACCTTACAAACTTTTCCAAGGATCTTGCACCTTATCCTAAACAAAGCCCTCCTATGTTTGGGTTCATCTTTTACTGGTTGCCTTAATAACACCCTCCTAAAAATTAGATTTTCTCCCATATCTGAGTCTAGATAATCAATCTCAGGTGCTTTGACACTTGAAGTGTCTTCATGAGCATAGGCAACTCTCTTGTCATGATTTGATATAGTAAGCTTCTCAGGGAATCTATGTGTCAGTTTTCCCAATTGACCATAGTTGTAACACTTCATACTTGCAAAGTATGAGTTACTTCTACCTTACCCTCTTCCTCTACTAGGGCCTCCTTGATTACCCCTTCCTCTGGTATAACCCCCTCTTGGAGTGTTTTCTTTTCTATGATCTTTCAATTTGTTCTCACCTTGGTTCCTTTGCTCACTTCCTCTTCCTTGATATCCTCCTCTTTGACCTTGTTGGTCTCTTCCTCTATCTCTATTTTTTAAGTTAGAGTCCCCTTTCTCTCTATTCTTTTCCTCCACCCTTAGAGCTAGTTGATGAAACCTCTGAACTGTGGTTGGTGTCCATAGACTAATCTCTTCTTGAATTTTCCATTTCAATCCACCCAAGTACCTTTCTACCTTAAATGATTCTTCTTCTTGTTTCTTATACCTAAGACACAATCTCTGAAACTCCTCTCTATATGAGGCCACATCCATGTCTTTTTGTTTCTGATTTTTCCTTTTCCTATGGAGTTGAATCTCATAGTCATCTGGAAGATAGTTGTATTTGAGCTTGGTCACCATGGCATTCCAATTGGCTATAGGCTGCTTGCTCGATCTAATCCTCTCATCTTGAAGATATTTCCACCATGTTAGTGCTGACCCTCTAAGTCTTGACTTAGCCACCTTGAGCTTCTGTGCTTCTGTCACATCCTCACATTCAAAATGGTTCTCCATTCCTTCAATCCAATCCATCACTGCTTCAATGTCCATCTTCCCACTAAAAAATGGTACACCTTCCAATTCCTTCCCTCTTAGGAATTTTATGGATTTTAAGAAGGGTTCCTCAATCAAGATAGGGTCTGCTTTAGGGATAATTTCTTCCTCAACAATATTTTTACCCCTATCACTACTTTCAACACATTTGTTCCTAGTTGCATTAGCAACTTCTTCTAGGCTTATTTTCATTCCTTCTAAGGCTTCTTCAAAGAGTCCATTCTTCTCCTTTTTCTCATCCACTACTTTAGCTAGGTTTTCATTAGTCACCATGCTTGAGTCTCCCATTGATTCACAAGTAGCTGCAAACATACACTATTTTCCCAAGTCTTTAACTTGTTCTCATGCCAATCTAATGTAACTACAAGTCTTTCTCTATACCCTACCTTCCTCTATGGTATCGTATTGGTCACTTATTTGACCTATTAGGGTTCTTTCCTAACCCTAATCTCCCAAGGACTCTCTACACAAGATACTTCTCCTTTCAACTTGTAGACACCAATCAAGAAATCAAAACACACATCACCTAGCCCACTTGAGCTCTTCTTGCAACATTTCCACTAACTGAGCCAAAATGATCAAGAAAATTTCAACATGGAGAGATAGGCTTCTAGGTTGTCAATTGGATCCTATCCAACATCTACAATCAAACTTTGCAACGAAACTCTAATCGAGTTCAAGGTTTGCCTTCACAAACACCTAAATAGGGCTACAAGCAATTAGGCCTAATTGGTCACCTTTTTTCTTATATCTTCAAAAATTCTCAAACAAGTACCCAACAAAAATCCACTTTTAGACACCCTTTATGGAACCCTTCAAGATTTTACTGGTTTTCACTCCCCAAACTGTCCGTACACCAGAAAGCTATAATCATGGCTAAAATTAAGGGTTTCAAGGCATTAGGACTATCTTCACAAGGGTTTGGATTCTTGGAACTTAAAACTCTTTAGCCAATCCTATCCTTTGGTTTGGGGATTCTTCAAATATCACCCTACCTCTCCACAATGTCAAGTTGAAGCATTCAATGCATTCAACCCACTGTAACGTACTTGCAATGCTCTGTATTCCCTAGCCATGCATCACTGGCTCACCTAGGGAATCATAGAAAAAATGGAAAAAATATTTCCATGGCCCCTTCTTATACACACCTATAGTACAAGGATTCAACTCACCCATTCCAAGAGCTTGGGAAAATTCTATGGTGGAATGATGAGCTATGAATCCATTTCCAAAAATATGTCTGGTTCAAACCAATGACACAACTTAAAACAAAAGATTTTACAAAACTACAAAGATTAACACAAAATTCCTAAACAATACCACACAGAATCCAAAATACACCTACAATATCATATGCAAGAGTTACAATACAAAATCTAATCCATTAAATTGCTTCAAACAAGAAAATGACTTTAATTACTCATAAAACTTGTATTCTCATAAATTGTTCTTACACCAAAATCTCATCCAACCCCATAAAAAGGTTGAGGGAGGCCTTATATAGTTTAATATGACCCCAAAATGACAGTTAGAAACCCCAAATGCCCTAAAATACATTAATGCAAGAAATGTTGTCAATGTTGTCAATGACAATGTTGACAACTTTTACAACTTTTGTGATCCTTGCATAAAACATGTTCAATCAAATCAAGAACTTAACCAATTTCATATCTAGGCTAAGAAAACATAAAATAGGTCTCCTAACCATTTCCTTGTCCAAATTGACCCCTCAATGCATTATTTCCACTTTTGCCACAATATTGGCATCATGTATACAAATTGACAACTTTGGACATTGGTTGCAAGGAAAGTACCTAGGACCTAAAGAGACCTCCTAATCTAACTCAACACACCCTAGGACCCATCTAGTCATATTATTCAACTATTGGTGTGGCTAAGACCACTACAATCCAAAAACACAATAGAAACCCTAGGTGATCATTTAGCCCTACCTAGGTGCTCCTGCACCATCATATCATAAGAAGGAGAAGTTAAATGGGTGAAAAATACATATCAGACAATGATGAATTAATGTTGATATAGTTTTTGCTACTATATATTTTCTATTATCAAGTCAGTACGCTTGATTTAGTAAGTCAAAAATTACAAATAGTTAAGTTATGACTGAAAAGAGTTACTCTTCTGAGCTAGATAGTCATTCGGTATATTGTTGTGTTAGTCAGTTTCAGTTACCAAGCACCGAGAAGTGAACACAATTAGTTACCAAGTTGCAAAGTAGGTTACCAAGTACAAGATATTTATTGAAAATGATGATAAGATAGAATACAAAGCTATAATGATCTGGATGGAGATAAGAATTAAAGGAAGTTTGTGAGAAGATTTGCAAGCGAGAAAATTCAATGAGAAGATCTAAGGTGAGGATACAGCGGTTAAACCTGATTATGAGATTAAATGAGCACAAATGATGGAAACCATAATCAAGGAGACTAAGAGGAAAAAAATTGTTTATATAAATGATGAGAAATAAATAGAGATTATGATGTTGGCAGAATAGAGTTATCGAGTAGAACAGAGAAGCAGAAAGAGAAGAATATACAGTCTGAAGCAGAGACAAATGGAGTATATGATGTCAGTATTCATGTGAGCATAAAGGATCTGAACCAAGCAAAAGGTAGTTTTTATATTTACAGATCAAATTTTTATTGTTTCTGATTAGCATTTGTAACAGAGAAAATCTCTTAACCAAGTGTATTTAACCGTCCTATTTTTAAATCCTAGACAAACGTGACATTCCAAAAGAGTGTTCAAAGTCCTCTAGAAAGCCCACTCCTAATAGGGTGAATATCTTAATTGATTTGAGGTAAATCCCTTAATAGGGTCAAATCTAGAAAAAAAATATTTCTAATCTTTAAAAGGATAAGTTCTTAACTGAGCGTACTTCAGAAAGGTACATTTTTATTGTGGGTCACAATTCCCATAGAGGTTTTTCCCATATTTGGTTTCCTCGTTAAATCTAGTGACAACTGAGTTTAATCTGGTGTTAGGTGAGTTTGAATGATTAATTTTCATGTTATGAGATGTATGGTTATTTAAGTTATTAAGTTATTTGGTGAGTCAATGATACTATATTCAGCTCTACCAAGTGAATCAGTGAGATAGGTTTTAAGTGTTTAAGTTTGATTTTGTCTAATTCACCCCCCTCCCCCTCTCAATTGGACCAACATATAATTGATTAATATAGCTCATAAGTGATGTAGGGTATTAGTTGTCAAAGGAAGTAATGGTCCCAAATTGAGCCTTGGGGTGTTGTTTTTTTTGCAGTTTCACCAGCACACCTACATTCATGTATCTAGATTTTCCAGGAAGCCCTTCCTCCTCTCATAACAGTAGAGAAACCAAGTAGTCTTACTCAAGTTTTTTTGACATATTTTGGAAGTATGCCTTATGATGACCATGAAGAAGGTCAAGGTGGTCAGATTACCTTTTTCTTTCATGGATAATAAGCACACCCTTTCTGACACAAAAGAGACAGATAATGAATTGAAGAGCCTCCATTTGGAGAGGGTTTACCTACAACAACCGTAGTATGAACCATGGGGAAAATAAATAAAGTGGTCCCAAAAATTTTTGATGGTCATCACCATCACTTCCAGGATTTTTGGGCCGATTTTCAAGATTATTGTGATCTACATCTTTGCCAGCATCACTGGCTCACAAAGTACTAGATGGTCAATTTTGGTTTGTGTACATTTCCCATAGGTTTTACTAATACCTAAGCTATTTTAGATCCTATTTTTTACCAGGAAAATATAGGATATTGGGTCCTCCCAAGAATTAACTGGGATGAGCTAATATTTTTTAATATCAGGAAAGTCACCTAGGAATTTTTGGAAAGAAACAATGTCATCTTTGATCTTAAATTTCCTATAGGTTGTTCTACGCGAAAGAAAAAAGGAAAATCCCAACCCTCTCTATAGTATGAGAGGTGAGAAAATAATAAACAGGGTACCTCATCCGCATTTCCAAATCCCATCCAAGAAGCCCCAATAGATTTAATATTTGAGGAGTTGGGAGAGAAGATGGATAAGTTGTAGAAGCTTGCTTCTTCCACAAAATAGTGAATCACTTTTGGAATGAGTGTGGAACCCCTTTTGACCGCACAACCTTCCTAAGTAGTGACAAGATCAGTTGTTACTATCTTTAATATCCTACATATCAATGTCTATGATGAGACAAATGATCAAGATGAGGAGGACATTCCATTGCAGCATCCCAAAAGGAAAAAAAAAGAAACTAAAATAGATGGTTGATGATTCTTCCAGTGACCCTGACCCCCAAAGATGGGAAGATTTTGATGATGCAATAGCTTCAAAAATAATGGACACCATGGATTCCAAGGTAAATATCTCAGATTTGCATGAGTGGCTAATAGATACATATGAAAGAAACAATCTAGATGAGCCCACGTCATTCCCTCACTCCAAGATATAATGAACGAGCTTATGGTCCTACAGTGTAAGAAAGAAAAGAATGTGCATTCAATTTTTATGACAAAGAGAAATTCCATAGGAGATATGATGGAAACAACAACTGTGTCACTTGAGGACAAAAAATACTTTAAGGTTACTCCTGGAGACTACCAAATAGACAAGATCAACCATAGGAAGATAAATAACTGGGCCTAGGTTAAGAAACTTGATGAGGTAGTCGATGCAGTGAGTGAGATATTTGTAAAAGAGTATCAGAAGAAGAAAGAGGTGTAAGTCATATTGACTAAAATGAAGGAGTTAGTTAAGAGCTTACCTCCCCCATTGTATCTTCAATACCTAAATCATCCAACTTGGGAGAAATCTCATAAGATGAGAGGAATTATTTAAGGACTATGGAGAAGAAAGCACAAGCAGTAGATGACTAGGTCATTTTTCAGTTGTGGAAATTCTGAGGCTTTCTTGTCGAGTCCATTCTGGAATACCTGAAAGAAATCAAAGGTCACTTTGACATTAAATAAGAAATAAGTGAATGGGAAAATTAGATCGGTTGACACACCAAGCGGAGGAGCCTAATGAAGTAAATTATTGAGCTAGGAGACAATAAATTGAATGGGATTGACATCCTTGGTATTGAGACTCTAGAATACCTGGGGCTCATCTACTACCAGCTGAGTTTTAGGATGGATATATTGGATATGGCATGTAAGTCCCTAAAATTTTTCCCTGCATTTATTCAATAGTGTTCCTCCAAGTATGTTAATTTTGTGAAGGATGTCATAGGGTTAAACCCCAAAGATGTAGATGGGTTTACACTCGTAGATTCATTTCTCATTGTATATGATGAGAAAACATAGGAGAATTTTGGACCCTCCTGATAATTTGAAAACAAAATAATTGATGAGTGTGCAAGAATCATAATAGATTCTCATGAGGCAATAAAGACTGACGCCTAGATGTGTGATCAATCAAATGAAGCCTGGGAAAAATTTAAACAATCCCACATCCACATCCAATGCATGAAGTAAATTGCTGAAGATGTTATAAATAAATCCACTGAGGCATACAAGAAATATATGTAGGATTGAACCTCGAGGTAATGGGTTCTTATTTTCCCCTTTCCTTCATTATTTATTCAAATAAATATCCCTAGATCCCAGATTCCTGATCCTAGATAATGTACAGGTAACAAAATTCTTTTTTTTTTCAATTCTTTATTAATTCGTTCATAGCAATGTTATGAGTTGATTCCTACCTCTGAATCAAACAAACCACTGTGCAAATAATAATGACTACTATGCAGTGTCAGAAGTGTGATAGGTGCATTCTAAAAGATCCAGTGGGTCTTTTATAGATGTTTCCCTTACTAGTATGGGTGTGAAAATTGCATTTAAATTCCAAGGATAATAATCTAATGGTGTAAATACTATTGGAGACCGCATGTAGATGGCGACAACTAGTATTGGGATTAAAAAGGCCTAATTTATTTCAAACGTAAAACCAAGCGTCATGCTTAGAAATTGTCCTTGGAGTCCACCTCAAACATATTAAAATACCCACACATAACCTAGGTGAAAAGAGGTAAATATTCTTCTATCCACCACAAAAAATGAGCTCTCTCTACCGCATCATTAGGCAAATAAATATTAATTATCCCAAAAGAATGATTTTCGATTTGTATGAGGAATGAAACCAATCTTTGCATGGGGTCTTCACTAGTACTAGCTATTGCATATTTCCATTATGTAAAATGAAGTTGATCACCCCTCCACAGCCAGCTTCATGGTCAAAAGAAAAAAAACTAGACTATTAGGCTAGATAACGCAGTATGCCACAGTGGAAAAAAATGCAGCAATCTTGACTTCCTGAAGGTAAAAAACATAAATGTTGGTAAAAATTATAAATAACATATCACAAAGAATACTTGTATGATAGTTCTATGAGACCTCAAACATTCTATGAGATGAAATTCATTCTGAGGCATCATTCTTTCCATGCTCATCCCCAAGAGAAGAGAAACTATTAAGTAAAAAGTTAGAATCTAGATGGAAAATTAGATAAAGATCCACAGATATAACATGTATTTTTCCAGGCCCTTTGTCATCTATGTCATCTCTCCCTAGAGGGATATGAGAGAAATGTAAGGAAGCAAAAGCAACAGAAACCAAGGAAGTCAGATAAGGAGTATGAACTCCAATTGTGGGAGAAATAGAATCATTGGGAACTTTCACCTAAAAAATAGAAATAGGTTATGAAGTCCCATAAAAAAAAGGGTTTGAAACCCCCTTCGGAGGAGAGAGATTCTTAGAAACCTTAGGTGGCACTAGCTCTTGGGGTGGAAAAGAAGAAGAAGAAACCTTCTTTGGCTAGAAATCCAGAGTGTGTTTTCCTTTACGCACCATAGTTGTCCAACCTACATCTACTTTAGTGGTGTCTGGGGTTTGAGAAGAAATGTTATCCTTTGGGGGATATTTTTCCTTTAAGTTGTTAGATAAAAATCCTTAATCTTATGCTCACCAGACTGATAACCAAAATATGCATTGGGAAAATTTAGATACTTTTTATTTGCTGAGATGTTGTTCATGTTATGCATGTATGTGCTGGAATTAATGTTTTATCATTGATGTCAACATATTCCTAATGTTAGTGACAATGTTCATGGTATGTTTAGTGAAATGATTTGATCAATGTGGTTAATACATTGAAGATCTAATGTTGTGATCATACACTAGTGTTTTGGGATGTCTGTACTTGATTCTATTCAAGTCAAAGAGGTTTGGATGATGATTTGAGAGAGTTTTGATGATAATGATGATTTGAGAGATTTATGATGGATTGATCAGAGACAAATATTTTGGTTGTTCATTTTGTGATAGTGTCCCAGTGCTTGCATCATGTGGATTGGTTTTGGCAATATTTTTGGTTGCTAACCTAGTGGTGAGTTAAGGAAATGAATGTGTGTCCTAAGCTCAAATGGTTCATGATTGGATGTTGGAAAACTATTTCCCTTTATGATATTGGTTGTTGATTAGTGTTCCTGATGAAAAGAGAAGAGAATTTAATGGATTCTATGATAGATATGTTCCTATTGCTGTTTAGGTATTTCACGTTGCTTGTTGATGCTTCTTCATCATACTATATTCATTTCATTGGATCGTATTAGATTATGTGATGAGATTGATGAATTTCATGTGGCGTGTTGATGCTCTTATGAGTTCTTAGTCCACTTGGTGATGTACTGTGTTGTGAAGGTTTGTGGCATGATCTACGCATATATAGCATGTTTGAGGATGTTGTTATGGATCATGTTATGTCTTATCCAACATTCAATGGATTTCATTAAGTGTTGAAATGTAATAAATTAATATTTTGTAAATAGGTTAGTAGCCAACATAGTTGAGATAAATTGATGTAATATGTATATATTTAATTATTTGTTATTGTGAAGGTATGAGAGTGGAGATAATATGTGTGTGATGCTGAAGAGAAGAGGTATGAGTGGAATCTCTAATTGAGAAAGAGATTTATTGCACTTCACTTGAAATTTTTTGGTATATTAGAGATGGTGTTTCTTAGTTTATGAGTTTGGATAGTGTGTCATCTATGATTTGTAATCAGAGATTAATATAAGGTAGTGGGCCCTCCTTGGGATTGAGATACTTGTTGTATTTGAGAAAGTGTGTCTAAATGCATGTTTATTCACCTTTGTAATAATCCTAAAAGTGTATATTTCTTCTAAAAAAGTAGATTCATCTTGTGGGTTCCATCCTCACCATATTTTTTCCCTTAACCGGGTTTCCACATAAAAAATATTGGTGTTATGTGTTGTTCACTATGTTAAGATCTTGTTTACATGTTTATCATTCAGATCACAGATTAGAGTTTGTAAGTTGGTTTATGGTAGAGGTAATTGTGACATAACTAATTCACCCCCCACCCCCTCTTAGTTGTACATTCTATCCTAAGATCTAACAATTAGTATTAGAGATAGTGTCCTCTTTGGGAAACTTGACCGCTTGAGGAGATCTAGGACATCGACCTTTAAGAATGATAGTGTGAGATTTGAAGGAACAAATTATAGGATATGGAAGGACCAGATGATTACAAACTTGAGGTGTCATAGTGGAGAACATTGGATTGTTAGAAAGAAATATTTGAAGCTTCTTATTGATCTATCTACTATAATTATTGATGAGAAGAAAGAATCTGAGATTAATATGAGAGAAAAAGAAGCCTTGAAGAATGTCTTATTAGATGGTGAGTACACAAATATTGTAGGACTGGATACTGCACATGAAGTATGGATAAATTTGGAAACATTATATGAAGGAGATGCATTTTTAAAGCCATCCAAGATACAAATTCTGAAAGGAAAATATGAATTATTGAGGATGAGTGAAGATGAGAACATTACTTCCTATATAAATAGGGCCAGTAAAGTTTATTGTTGAATCAGATGCTCTGGTAGAACATTGGATAAAAATGATATTGTTTCCAGGATCCTGAGATCCCTGCCTCTTGCTTACAATCATAAATTCTCTACTATTGAAGAAATTAGAAATGTGACTACTATGACAAGAGATACATTGATTGGTAAGTTATTTAACTTTTAAATGAGTGACTTTGGAGATATATTTCCTAAATTAAAATCTACATTCAAAGATACTATTTCTAAGGATAACAAAATATATGACCCTGGAGAAAGTTTATCTAATCTTGGTAGGTATGATAAGGAATGAGAACAAATTGAGAAAGAAGAAAGAGAGCCTAAAGCCCTATTTGAAAAGAAACTACTTAAGGGATCTAGTAAGTATGAAGGAAAGTTTCCTTTGAAATATTTTGCATGCAATAAAATTGGTCACATTTCTTCTAGATATCCTAACAAAGAGCCTATGTACAAGCACAAGAAGTTCAAATATAAATATCAAAAGAAGTGTTACTATGTTTCTGATGAATGAAAAATAGATGATGAATCTGAAAAGAGTGAAGATGAAATTGCATTCATTGCTAATAAATATGAGAATGTTAATAAAGGGAGAGCTTTGGTTTTGCATGTGGATAAAAGAGAATACTGGGTTATTGACACTAGATTTTCACATCACGTGACAAGAGAAAAGAAAATTCATGAATTTTGAAGACTATGATGGTGGAGTTGTTAAATTTGGTAATAATGCTCCCTACTTGATCAAATGAAGAGTTGTGATTATACTTTATGGTAAGAGTAATATTGATGATGTTTTATATGTTCAGGTGTAATTCAAGAATGGAATGTGTAGAATCAATGGAAGCACTAGAATTGAGATTGCTTTAGGTACAAAGACCAGAGGTAATATATTTCACTTGAAAATGTTAGAGAAAAGATGTCTAATTGCTAAGATTGATGACAGTTCATTGTGGCACAAGATATTTTGTCACATGTGAACTTTGATAACAATGTGAAGATAAGTACTACAGATGCACAGTAAGAGATTACCTAGATTTTTTAAGCTTATTACTGCGATGTGTAAGGAATGTCAGTTGGGTAAGCTAACTAAATCTACTTTTAAAAGTAAGACTTATTCTTCAATTGGATTGTTAGATTTGGTGCATACTAATTTATGTATTCCTTCTAGAAATAGAAGTTATTATGGAGATAGATACTTTATCCTATTCATTGATCATTGTTCAAGGATGATGTGGGTTACATTTTCGAAGGAAAAATCTAAAGAATTTGACAAATTCAAGATCTTTAGAGATATGGTTGAGACTGAGACTGGAATGAAGCTAAAGTTTCTGAGATCTGACAGAGGTGGAGAATTAAAATATAGAGAGTTTGATGCATATTGTGAAGAGCATGGGATAAAGAGAGAAATTTTTTCTCTGTGAACCCCACAACAGAATGGAGTTGCATAAAGAAGAATTAGAACAATCCTTGACACTGCAAGGACTATGATAATTGAAAGAAATGTTCCACAGATCTATTGGAGAGTAGTTGTTAGCATTAACTTTTATACACTAAACCAAGTTTAAATTAAGCATGTTACTAGTAAGACTTCTTATGAGCTTTGGTATGGTCATGTTTCTACTGTGAATTATTTTAGAATATTTGGAAGCAAATGTTACATTAAGAGAGATGAAGATTTTGGAAAATTTGGTCCTAGAAGTGATGAATAAATATTTCTTTGTTATTCTACTAAGAGAAATGCATACAAATGTTATTAGATGATGACGGAGAAAATCAGATTGTGCAAGCATAGAATCAAAATCACAATCAGATTGGATTAGTAGATCAGAATGAAGATAAGGAAGATTTTGAAACCCAAGATCCAAAGTTAAAAATGCAAATTAGAAGACTCCAAGGTATGTAAAGTTAAATCATTCAGAGTATCAGATCATTGATGATAGAAACAAAGGTGTTCAGACTAGAGGAATAATTTCTAGGAATGAAATTTGTTTGATTTATAAGGTTGCACCTAAGAGTGTTAATGAAGCTTGTAAAGATGAAATTTGGATCAAATCCATGAAAGAAGAATTGGAAAAGATTGAAAAGAATAAGACATGGATTCTTGTTCCTAGACCCGTCGACAAGAATATGATCGATACTAAATGGGTATTCAAAAGAAAATTGAATGAAGATGGTGAATTGGTTTAGAGTAAAGCCAAAATTGGTTGTAAGGGATATTTTTAGATAGAAGGTATTGATTTTTAAGAGACATTTTCTCTTGTTTCTAGAATTGAAGTTGTTAGAATATTTCTTGCATATGCTACTTACAAAAATTTTAAGGTATATTTGTTAGAATAAGTGAGAGGGGGTGAATTCATTGGCTCCCAATTATCCTACAGTCCCAAATTCTCCCATATGTATATCAAAACAATTTCAAACATATAAATCAACTCGGTGAAATATAAACTATGATCTCAAACCTTAGTCCTATAGAGTAGCAGTAAAGCAATACTATGATTACCGATCAATGCAGATAAAGTAATGTGTAAATTAAAATAACAATCCACAACAATGATACACATTAACACATAGATTTTTAATGTGGAAACCTTGCTAAGGGAAAAACCACCTTGGACTGATAACCCAAAATATTTCACTCTTCTGAAGTGAGCTCGGTTAAAAGCCAACCATCTTAAATGTTACAATGCACACTATTAAATATGACCTAGTTAGAGGATTCAAAACTAATAGTTCTCTCTTGACCAATAATATATTATGGGGTCAAATAGAAAACACTCAACATTCATTATAATGTCATAATAAAGACTTTCATGTCCTACTCAGTTAAGAGATTTATCTATAACAATGGTTAAACTGATACATTAATCATCTGATTCAAATAAAACTTTGTTTGCATATTTTTAGATCTATGCTAAGTTCATAATACCTTTGATCAATTTTTTCACTTCAGTTCATCTGATTTTTCATACTCTATTCTCCTTGATTAATGTTATTTCCTCTGCTACTCGATGTTGTTTGCGGAAATGCTCGGTTCTTTCTTTAACTAGTTTGAATAGTCATGTATGAAATTTGCATGTGTTTTCATCATAGCATCATTGATTCATAATGAATCCCTTGTCTCTTATATTGACATCATAGCTCATTTAATTTCTATGCTTTAGATTTTTCCACTTAAACATTCCTCGGTACTTGTGTCAAAAACACATTTCAATCTTCTTTGTCTGATCTTCCTTAAATTTTCATAGTCATTTTATCATCATAACAAACCTTATCATTTACCTCAGAATCATCAATTCCTAGCTCATCATTTTAGTTAGCATCAATTTGATTTAATTTCTTAGTCAATACCGTGATGTGTCAGTGATCCCTAGCTCAGTTATCACTACACTCAGTATACACTATATTTACTCGGTGTTTACTGTTACTTAGTGTATACAACACTCTTCAATTACCGACCACATAAACTATGTTTGTTTGATATCTTTAATCTATAATAGATGTTTTTTATCATAATGATACCCAAATAAGTTGTCATCAACGACAATACATTAACTGATTATGTCTATCATCACATTTTTAACTCAGTTGATTATCAAAAAAATGACTTCAAACACACAATCAGTTATAGTTCATCAATCTCTCCCTTTGGCATTGATGGCAAAACAATATGCAATATGCAATATGAAAATGCCATAGAATACCAAACTTTTTTTCTACAACTCCAAAATGTTGTAACTCTCCCTAGCTTGAATATATAAAATGTTTCAGCATTAAAAACTCACCATGCAGACTCTCCCTGCAAATTTGACTTTTCTTTTCTTGAATCTTTTCTCTCTATAGATAGATATGTCATTTCTCTCCCTTTCTCTTTTCTCCTTTTCTCCCTTGCAGTGGATAGATATTTCATTGAATAATTTTTTCCCTTTAAGGGATATATATTTCATTGAACATTCTCTCCCTTTGACAACAATTCCAAAAAAAAAAATATGCATCTCTTCAGTAGCCAAAAAAAATATCTCTGGTTTTCGGTGCAGTAGAATAAGTACCTTGTAGTGTACTGATATATCTTTTTCATTCCAGTTCATTTTTGCATCAACATGATTTATATTCTGATTACATGTAGATAGATGCAACCTCCTAGTCAACTTAGTGACTGGTAGACAAGGGACAAACCCCTATTCTACTCCTCAAGTACTCAAATGCATTCTTTGATAATGGTTTAGTGAATATGTTTGCAAGTTGTTCTTTTGATTGTACATATTCCATTATATCTCTTGTACTTGTTCCCTCAATTAGTGATATTTGATAGATATATGCTTTTTCTTTGCATGCATAACATGGTTCTTTGAAATATTTATTTCCCTAGTATTATCACAATAAATTACCACTGGGTCAGTGATCTCTTCATTCATGCCTTTCAAAAGTTGGTTTATCCATGCAATATTTGAATAGTTTGCAGTAGAAGCAACATATTCTTCTTTTGTAGTTGACAGAGATATGCATCCTTGTTTTTAAATTATCCAAGTAACTAATCTTTCTCCACTAAAGAATTCTCCATCGATAGTGCTCTTTCTATCATCAATGTTCCCAACCCAATCAACATCTATGTAAACTTTCAGTTCAAATTTTCCATCTCACTTGTACCATAATCCATAATCTTCAGTTTTTTTCAAGTATCTAAAAATTCTCTTTACAACAGTCATATGTGATTCTCTGGGATTAGCAAAAAAACTTGCTACAATTCCAACTATGTATTCTATGTCTAGTCTAGTGTGTACAACATACATCAACTTTCCAATCATAGATCTATACAATGTATGTTTTACCTCAGACATCTTATCTTCTTTTGTCAATTTTCATTCTGTCACCATAGGTGTTCAGACTGGTTTTCATTCTTCCATTTTGAATGTCTTCAATACTTCCTTGATGTATTTGGATTGAGTAATGTAGATGCATTCAACGTGGTGTAAAATTTGCAAGCCAAGAAAATTTTTGATCTCTTCAAACATTGACATTTCAAATTCTTTCCTCATTTCATCAGCAAATGATGTGCCTAGGTTATCATTTCCTCCAAATATAATATCATCAACAAAAATTTCAGCAATAAGAGTTTTGTCATCATTTCCTCATTTTAAATAAAAATTGTTGTTATCACTTGTTCTAATAAACCCAATATGGATAAGATAGGAGTGTAGTCTTTTGTACCATGCTCTCGGTGCTTGTTTTAAACCATATAATTCTTTTTGCAACTTACATACCATGCTTTCCTGAGTAGGATAAAAAAAAACCTTCAGGTTGTTCAATGTAAACCTCTTCTTCTAGTATCCCATTCAGAAATGCAGAATTAACATCCATCCAATATAATTTGAATCCTTTGTATGTAGCATATGCAAGTAATATTCTAACTCCTTCAAGTCTAGAAATGGGTGAAAATTTTTCTCCATAGTCAATACCTTGTTCTTGTGCATACCCTTTGCATACTAGTCTTGCTTTGTTTCTGGTTACATCTCCATTCTCATCCAATTTATTTATGAATATCCATTTTGTGCCAATGAAATTATTATCACTTGGTCTTGGTAGTAATGTCGATGTTTTGTTTTTCAGTATCTTCTCAATTTCTTCATTCATTGTAATAAACCATTCTTCATTTTCAAGTGCATCTCTAACATTTTTAGGTTCAAATTGACATTTATCAAACATGTGTTGTATTTCAACTTACTTTGTGTCCTCATGCCATCTCTCTTATCTCCAATAATTTAATTCTTTGGATGATTTCTTCTTAAATATTTTTCAAGTATGGGTTCAACTCTTTGTTCTTTATTGTGTTCTCCAATAGGTTCATTTTGTTCTTGATCGTGATCTTAAGCTGCAACATTTTCTTGATGCTCAGTTGGTGCCTCTTATTTCTTGGTAACATTACCCTATTGCATAGTAATGTTAGGTATCTACTTGGGAAAAGTGTTTGGTTCTTATATATAGACAAATCTACTATAATATTTTGGTTCTTTCATGCTTTCCTCATCATTCTTCTCAACAAATTCATCAACTCTTACATTTGCACTTTCAATGATCTTGTTAGAAGTCTTATTCAAACATTTATAAGCTTTTCTCTTAGTAGAATATCCAAGAAATATTCCTTCATCACTTTTTGAACCGTATTTCCCATTTCTATCATCTTTCAGAATATAACAACGACTTCCAAATATTCTAAAATAACTCACATTAGGTGTATAACCATATCATAATTCATAAGGTGTCTTGTTTGTATATTTCTTCAGTTATACTTTGTTCAGTGTGTATATAGTAGTACATATAGCTTCTCTCCAATATGTTTGTGCAACATTCTTTTCAATCATCAGTGTTCTAGCATAATCTACTATTGATCTATTTATCCTTTCAGTAATTCCATTCTACTGTAGCATCCTCACTACTGAGACATGTCTCTTAATTCCATACTCATTACAAACGTTAGTGAACTCATCAAAAATAAATTCACCTCCTCTAGAAGATGTCAAACATTTCAATTTATTACTCCAATTGTGCATTGAAGTTGTCATTAGTTATCAAGCAGACATAATGGACAGATGGTAACAGAGTCACAATAGGATAGTTGGTATATTCGCCAAAATGAAAAGTTAACTAAGAGCACTGATCATGCCCAGAGTTAACCGAGTATAGTGATACCTAAGCTAACAAACTTTGCCGAGCAGTAGACAATACCAAGCTACATAGTATAAACCGAACAAGAAGTATAACTGAGATACATAGACTACACCAAGCACCAAGATAAAATAATAACTAAGTGGACTAGAGGCCACATAAAAGTTCATTATGGAACATCATTCTATGTAACAACCTTTTTGTCAACCTAGATAATGGTTTACACGATCGATGAGAACATTAATTGTTTATCTCTCCTATGTTAGATGATTAAGGTAAATTATAGACACCATTGATCTTAGGGTAGGGATGTAATTGTAAAGCTCTAATTAGGTCATATCATTTGATATATAAATGTATAGATGTCAAATTTTGTAATGTATGTTGATCAAGAAATGATCAATTAGCCATCATATTACACACATCAGAGATCAAACAAGGATTTTAAGGATAGAGACTACATTGCAAAAATCAGCTTTCAAATTAAGGCAAGGCTACCAAGCAGAACAGAGAAAAAGATATTATTATTCACATTGAGGTGATATGTTTTGAATGTACTTAATGGGTATTTATCAGAAATATTCAGATTGTATATGTTTCAGATCAAACTTTTGTTACTCTCTAACAATTGTAATAGACCCCTAGATCTCTTAATAGAGTAGACTTAACCATCTTTTTGTAAATCTCTTAACTGAGTGCACACATAACTTGCATTGAAAAATCCTCATAGGAGGTAGATCTAATCAATCTCATTGTTACTCATAATTGGGTAAGATCATCAAAAGTGATCATTATTTATAAGCTTTAACATGCCACTTTATTTATAGCATTAGTGAAGTTTTGTGGGTCTCATCCCCAACGTAGTTTTTACCTTCTAACAGGGGTTTTCTACAATTCCAAAATACTAGTATCATGAGTACTTAATTTCATGTATTTGTATTGTTTATTTTACATGCATTTACATTTCAGCAGGGATACTATATGCTTGTTGTATGCAATCTACTCATTCGGTTAATACAGAACACTGGTTACAAAGAATTGATTAAAAGTTTTTAAGGGTATTGATTCACCCCTCCCCTCTTAGTACACACCCTTTCCATTATAACAACAATTGGTATCAGAGAAAAGTCTCTTTTTTTGAAGTTTTAATCACTGAAGAGAAAAGATCTTACAATGGAAAGGTATACACTTGATAAAACTATTGAGAATCAAAAGTTACAACTGTAGATCTATGTGGAACTGTACAAGGAAGCCAAAGACAAACTTAGGGAGATGTTGATTAATAGAAAGGACATGGAACTTCGCTGTCATGAAATTGATTATCTTGAAGAAGTGATTCATGACCCAGTTAACACATCTGGATCTGAATCTAGTAGCATATCTGATGCATCTGAAGGAATCATATCAAAGCTATCTAAGAGAAATCAACAACTTACTGAACAAGTTAAAGTACTACAGATCGGACAAGATACACAAATGGTTAGAATGGTTGAACCCTTGAATGATGCAAATAAAGATGAAAAAGATAGAAACATGGTTGTTGATGATAGAAAATAAATGACTAAAAAGTTACAAGAGAAAGAAACTGAGATATTGAGGCTTACTGAACATTACTTTGAGATCACCAATCAAGTGGTTGCTATGAATCATGAAGAAAACTAAGTAAATACTAATCTTGCAAGAAGAATAGAAGATATTGGTGTATTGAAAGAAGAAAATGAAAAACTGAGAAATGAATTGAATATTTTACAACATAAGGAAGTGATTAAGAGATCTGAAGAAAGCACTAAGAGAATGGATGAATTTATGAACTATCAAAGAAGACTGAACAATAATACCGGATTAGGGTATACCAAGAAAGGAGAATCATTAGATCAAGATAAACAAAGGAATGTATACTCAATCCTGAAGCCTAAGAAGCCCTCTTGTCATCACTGTGGAAAACCAAGCCACACATCAAATGTTTGTAGAAGCAAAGGAAAATGTATTCCTAGAAACCCTCCTAGATTTAATGGAATTTACTCTAATTGTAATAAGCATGGACATCAGGCACATTAGTGTAGATCCAAACTGAAAAAACCACAGAAGAAACCATACATGGATAAATATAGAAATAATTGAAACATGCATGGTTATACATCATAAGCATGCAGAAAGAACACAAAGAAAATCTGGAAGCCTAAAGGATAAGAAAAGGTAAATCAACCGAGAATACAAGGTAATGCTCATGCATGGGATTATAAAACTTGGAGTAGTTGTAAATCATGTGGTAAATACAAGAATATAGAAGAAAATTGTATGAGACAATGGAAAACCAATTCTAGGAATTGGTCAAACTCTAGAATGGCATGTTCTCACTGTCACAAAGTCAGTCACTTAAGAAGAGATTGTGCAGACCAAATAAATACTTATGAAAATGGTAATACAATTGACAAAATTGTGAGGATCAAAAATCAAATGTGGAGAAGAGAATAAAATTATAATGAAGGACCAAGCACAATAGTCGGTGACACCTCATCTAATGGACTAGGAGGCTCCACCATCTCCAACTGAGCAATATAAGCAGGAAAGGAACTATGATTTAGAAAGCTATATCTTACATTAGTTCCTATATTCATTCCACATATGCCAAATTAGCATGAATTGAGATGCACTAAGGTATTATAATTTTGATTACTTTGATCTTATTGAGTTGGTCAATATGTACCAAGTTAGATCTGTAAGTTGGTGAAAATGCGAAGAGACAATCGAGTTTCTATGGTAACTGAGTATATGGTATATTCACCAAGCTAAAACATTGTTAGTGTTAACTGAGCATAATGTTTTTTCACCGAGCGGTTGGTGAAGACAATTTATTTCACATCCCTATGTCATTTTCCATAAAATTTGATTGATGTGAACTCATTTGTTCACACCGCGACCACAAAGAAGAACAAATAAAATAGAGAAAAGTTGCAGTAGAGCATTTTTGAGCATTCTACAGAGATTCAAGCACACTTTGAGCATACCGAGGTTAGTCATTGTGCATTCTTATTTACCCGAGTCATTCAAACACTTTCATGCTAACCCTAAACCAAACATCATGGAATCAACATCTTGAACCATGAAAGCCAAGATGGAGAAGGATAAAAAGATTGTTTTGGTAAAGAAATCTACTTGCACAGAGCTGCATTATAAGATCCATCCACTGGCTGCAGCCCAACCAAATGACAAAGGCGCATTTTCATCGATCCTGCCTAGGGTTTGGTTAGTCCAAGATGTGTGTTCCTACATTCACTACAAATTAGGTGAAATCAAGGATTTTGAAATCATGTTGACTTATCAGTCACTAAGCACAAATGGAAAGTTGAAAGAAGATCATAAACATCTTGAGGTTAAAGGTTTAACGAATGCCCTAAATTTCCTAAATGTATTTAAGACTGAGTGGATCTGCATTGTTCTGAGTAGAGTACACAAAGGAAAGATCTGGCTGGATGATCCCAAAAAAGATAACAAAGGATGTTATTCATGTCGTGACAGGGTATCCCATATATGATAAATCCAAAGCCCTAAGGCACCCACCAAGAACCAAACTAGAAAAGTTAACAGGAGCCGAATGGGACAGTAGAGGTCTGAAGATCAATTGCATTGGTGATCCTAAAATGAGGTTCACTGCATATGTCATTGGCTACAAGGTATTCAACTCCAACAAACTGACCAATGTTACTTACAGAGCTGTTGACATTGCCTATAATATTGTTAAGAAAGGAGTACAATGTGACCTCATCGAGCTATTACAGAAGAAATTTGAAGAAAACATGAAGACCATCATATCATCATGGTCAAATACATGTAATTTTGGTTCCCTACTACTATGCACATTCTTCTACCTACAAAATTTCTTTTCATCTGTCGGTACAGTTAAATGGAAGTCCAACTTACCAATTACAATGCAAATCAGTGATATGATTACAAGCCTAGGAATAAATTTTGAACCAGTCATGAATGACTATTTTGCTAATTTTAAGGCTAGGATGGAAAAGAGGACTAGAATTCCCCTACAATTGGTATATAAGTACAAATATGATATATATTTTGTAGTAGACACTGAAACTACTCTAATCAAGGAAGTACAACTAAGGATAGCATGGCTACCTCTGTTAGAATATGAATTAGATATTGATACTGCATCTGAGGCCATTAAAATATTGCTAAATGAACCTATTGAAACATTTTCAATGAGATTTGGCCCATTTGATGAAGCCCAGACCCGGATATCTATGGGTCTACAAGTACAAAAGATGAGAAGGAAAAAGAAAAATATTGTAAAGACATTAAAGAGAAAATTTGCCATAATAGATGAAGAATTAGACAAATCTGTAGATAATACGGAGGAGAAAACCTAAGTCAGTCAAGATGATGAGCCTGAACATGATGTTGTTGTCACCGAATCAGATGAAGAACAAGATAAGGAACCTAAGGAAAAAAGGGGCAAAAGCATAAAGAATGAGTCTCCATCACAGACTAGATCACAATCGGTGACTACAGATTCCCAACCTTTGAAGAAAGGTATTGCAAAGATAACTAGGCCCTCACCAAAGTACACTTACCAAACAAGAAAATAGAAGCGTACTACTGAGATTCAAGTACTAAGACAAAGGAAAATATATGTAAGGAATAAAGATGATAAGGATGATTCTGATTACAATCAGATCAATTCAAGGTTGTAAAGAATAAGACACCTCAAACTATTGATGATATTGTAGAGGAAATCATAACAAGTAGACGCTTAGGACATCCAAAGATACATGCATATTCTGATTTAACAGCCGATAACAAGGATAAACTTGAAGAAGCAATAATACGTATGATGATCTAATTCAAAAAAGTTCTAAATGAATTTTCTTCTTACCTTCCTTCCGAGTTATATGATAAAATTTCAGCTAGATGATCCTATGCACTTCAAACTGAGAAACAAATGAGAGAGGCAGCTCTAAGTCTTATTAAAGTTGGCTGGACTATAGAACATATAAATGATATCATGCAATAATATGCCAATAAATTTCCTAAGAAAGCACAAGCACTGAATATTCTACAAGGAACTCTAAATAAAGTAAATATTGAGAGCACACAAATATGGAATAAATTGTTGAACCCACCAAAGGAAATCCAAGCTACAAAGGAAGAGATATATATTGCATCCACAATCAACAACAAGGAGGATGAACCAAGCACAAAACAAATAGATGTTGATGATGAAGATGTTAACAATATATTGGATGAAATTCCTCAATTATTGACTAATATGAGTCACCCAAATATCACCATAAATGACATAACTAACGATGATCCTGATGATATGACATAACTAACCAAGACCCTAAATGAATAAGACACAACATAGGTCTCCCAAGTATATGTACTGGAGGATAGATACCTATTTTAGTAGAAGCCATTGAAATAGAGAGTGAAGCACAGAAGAAGACACCTGAGCAAATTACAGATATAAATGAAGACAAGGGTGATCATCAAGGTACACAGACCAATCATAGTGGTGGAACTACCCAAGGTGATGCACCAAAAGATATCACTTATGCAGAAACAAAAGGTGAAGGTAATACAAACAACAAAAATAATATAGCAGATACTTCTACTATAGATAGCAAGTTAGTTATCAAGGCACCTCACCAAGTCATCACGTCGAGTATCGAGTAAGAAAAGCTTGAACACGAGCAAAAGGCTCAATTATCATTAACTTTATCTCCTTCATCTAGTGTCCAAGGAAAGAAAAAAGAGAGGAAGAAAGGAAACAAGAATGGCGTTACTTTAGATGAAGTCATAGAGATTCCAGCATGGGATCCAAGCACACTTGATCTAGAAACATTGAAGAAATATGGTGAATTATGCACTAGGAAAGAAGCACAGGATAAATTATGGAAAGAACAAAAGAATGCATAAGTCTTAGAAACTGCCAAGGATATTCTTCAACATGTTGTCTTTGACTTAGATATCAATGAATACACCCCCATCATTGATCAACTTACACTGCTCACTAAGGCATTTAACAAACCTGACATTGATGTCAAGAAAAAATTGGAAGACAGATCTGAGAAGAAGATACAATACAAGGTCATAGAGAAGATCACCTAGGTAGTGGTAGTACACAAGGTAACTCTATCCGAATTTGTTAATAGAATAAAAACTATAATAGCTTAAGCCATTACAAATCTATAGAAGTTATGCACATTAGATCACTTCACTACCAAGATTAGTGAAAAGATAAAGAAGATCTATCAAGATCTAAAAGATAGTGCAAACAGTCTATCAACTTAGCAGCATGCATTGCAGATGCATTACACCAAGGTACTTTAGAACCAGCGGTTGAGACTAGACCTCAGGAAAGAAGAAGATAAAATTAGAGAACAAGTAACCAAGCTATAGGCAAGATTACTACTGCATTTGGTAATGATGCAAAAAAATGTGACATTGGCGAAGGACCTGATTGCCACCCCATAATTTTCAGTGACAGACAACATATATGATATGCATGCTCAGCTAAACTTAGAGCTATTAACCCTTGAGCATTTAAAGGAGGAATGGGAGAAGCTATTAGAAACTCTCAAGCACACCCATCCTAATATTTTTGACAAACTGTAAGTTATATTCCTTTTGTCGTTATTTTCAAAATAGTGAGAAACATATCTATATAAGTATAGTACGGGGGATACTATTGTATGCACCCTAAAATGGTCGCCTAGACTATGGGCCCCATTTATCATTTTATCAATTTATCAAATTCCTGAATCAATGCTTTATAACATTTTAATTCAAATCAATTTCCTTGATCAAATTGTAATTAATTCAATTATTTCAATATTTCCTAAGGTTTGATTATTTTTATTTAATTAAAAGATTTAATCTCCCTTTTAATTAAATTCATCTTATTTAATTAAATTAAATTCCTCCCATTTAATTAAATAAAGTTCTTCTAATTTATTTAATTATAAAGAAAACCCCTCTATTAATTAGATAAATAAAAATCTCCACTTAAAGCACTTTATTTGGTGAAAAAGGAAATAAATTAAATAAAAATCCCTTTTTCTTCACATCTCCCTAAGTGGTGGGCTTTTTTCCTCTTAATCATAGAATTTTATTTTTTCCTCTTAATCTCCACCGTCCTTTGTTCTTTAAAAGGAAACCTCTCCTTCTCATTCGGAGATATAGAATTTTTAGGTATTGTTATGCTGCAGGTTTGGAGAGCAATTTTGGAGGAGAATTTGAGCACTCAATCTTGGATATTGCAACTTCTCTCTTCTTGTCTTCTTCTTGCATCCATGGCTATTCATGTAGATTAGATTCATATTTCCTTTCATAGATTAATCATGCATTGTTATCATTTAGATTAATTTCCTTTCATGCATTGCAAATCATATAGAATAGATTTCATTTTCATGCATTGAATCTCTCATTTCATGGTGTACTTGCATGGGCACAACTAGGTCAATCTGAGGGCCTTCATCACACACCTTTGCACTCCATGACTAGGGAGCTA
>MU225573.1:1209176-1231644 GCA_018584345.1 Thuja plicata | reverse complement strand
ATTTGCATTGCATTGCATACATTTTGATTCTTGAGGATATTGGCATTCTTGCCCTTGTCTTTATTGAATCTCTCATTGTATGGTTTATTGGCAAGGTCATGAGTTTATAGCTCTAGCTGAGAGCAATTTTTACAAATCTTGCAACTCCATGCATAGAGAGCTATGGATCGATTTGTGAGGGCTCATTCTTGAGTTTCCTTGCATGTAAGGATTCATAGAAGTACACTATTTTGTGTGTACAGTAATTAGGCCCTATGAACACTATTTGTGGTGATCTTGAGAGAGTGGGCTTCATTTGCTTGTCTTACATGCGAAGCTCTTCTTGACAATAGATCCCCTTGTAGGTAGGGAAGGATTTTTTTTTATCTCATTGGTCAACTTAGTTTGGGCTTCAACTTTTGGCGATGCTTTCTCTCTTTGGGGAGATTGGTGCCATTTGTTGTTGTGTGAACCTTGAATGAGGTGATTTCAAATTAGTGGATCAATTAATCTTGTTTGCTATGTTTTGGTGAGGTGAAGAGACTAGAGGATTATTCTCTTTTCCCTTTTGGGAGAATCAGAAACTTGGAACCCTTGAATCCAAACCAAGTCCCCATGTGGTCCATATTGTGAGTCTTCCTTGTTAGAAAGGGTTAACCGTAGTGGACATTCCCTTTATTGGGTAAACCATGTGGATGGAACCTCAAGCTTTAATAGCCATTTTTTCCATGGTAGAAACAACCACTATATAAATGTCCTTGTAGAAGAAATATCCACGGGTGTAGTTTCTTGTGGGTTGTCAGATCTCCTTAGTAGCTCCTGATTGATTAAATTCTCAGACTGTGTCAAAACCTCAGTGTGCCAGGATTGGATTTCACCCAGTTGAGATTGCAAAAGTTGTAGAGTCAAGCCATTACTAAGAACCATAGTGCAACCAACTTTTTATTCTCTAGGACTATGTGTGTGATTGGAAAACATTTTAAGAAGATACACAAGTAGCATTCTTATGGAGTAGAAATACTATGACACTATCCATGTTCATGTGCAAGGTTGCTTTGTCCCTTGCTCATTATTTGAAGATATTGATTTCTTGAACTCCCTGATTGTTGTATTGCGTTCCTGATTCATGATTAAATCTGTTAATGTACCTAGTTGGTTATTTAAAACAATCAAAAACTGTGTTCTATGTCCTTTCCTCGCGCGAGAAAACTATTTCTTCTTGTCATTTGTTGCGTTTCATCACGCAGCTATCTGATAATCCTCACATGATATTTTGCAAACTTGATGTTAGTTTGTTTTTGTCCTATCACACCAGTCTAAGTTTTCTCACATTCCTGTGCATTTCATCGCGTATTCTTGTGCAAATCCTCACGCGAGAAAGTGTTCTGTCGCACAAAACTATCTGCTAGTGAGCTGTTTGCTATCATTTTTTAGCCCGTTTAGCTTGTTGTCCTATCATTTTCAGTTTTCTACGTTGATCCAGGTCAGATTGGATTACTTACCCCACTGTTAGAATCTTTTTTTTCTTAGGATTCCTATGTTTGACCTCTTGGATAAGCAATCTTTGATTTCACAAGAGACCTTGCTTGGCGCTTAGTGAGCTAGAAACTGTCCTTGTTGAAAAGATAAACCTTTAGATTCTTTCATAACACACTTGGAGAGTTTTGGTAGTCTCTTGTCCATCCACTTTCATACAAATTTCAATCTCAATTAATATAATTTGGGTAAGACCATCCTCCTGATCCATATGTGCTAGGGTATTCACCCAAATTTATTGGGCACCTCTGTGGCAGTGTTGGCTTATCCCGTTTTGAAATTTTCTATCTTATCACCTCTTTTTGGAAAAGTTATTTCCTTTTCTATCCTAGTTTGGTACCAACAACAAGATATCAATTAAATCAAGGAAAATGACCTCAAGTGGTTTTTAACCAATTACCCCTAGTTCAAACTCGCCAAAGACATAAGGAAAAAGAACCCATATTTGATCAATTACCTAGGAATAATTTGAAAGTGTGGTTTGATTCCAAGAGTCATCTTAGTGAGTTGGGTATCCCCTTAGCATCTTCTCACTCTTCTATGGACATGAGTTACACAATGACTCGGAGAGAGAAGGAAGCCAAAGATAAACGTTATGATGATATGTTTGCAAAGAGCGAACATGCTATTTCATTTAGTGGTTCCTCTCATAACAGGAGACCAGCCTAACCCCTTATTTCAAAAGATATCTAGATGCACACCAAAGGGCTGAGAGAGAGAGGTAAGATACATGCTTATGATGATGAGTTATCACAACATGAGAAACAAGGAGATGCACTTTATGATACTCATGTCAATACAACTTATACTAACAACTTGTTTTGAAATTAAAGACCAAGCTCCCCTCTTTAAACATCTACCAATTACATGAGTGACACCCTCAAGAGGATTGAGCGTGAAAAGAAAGCATTCCAAGATGAAAAAGTTCATAAGGAAGAACAAATTACACGCCTTGAGTTGGAGAAGTAGACTTTGATAGAAATGGAAAGAAAAGCCTTTGAAGAGAAGAGAGATAGGCTCTTGGCTCAACAATTCAATGATCCATTCAATAATATGCATGTTAGTGGTGGAAACAGTTCTCCTCCATCCACTCCTCCTAGGACTCCAAGAAGTAGGAGACATTCATGATCACCATCATGATCTCCTAGCCCTAGAGGAAGAGGGGTTTCTAGACATGATCATCATAGGAGACAAACCCCTCCTAGGAACTCAAGGCCATCTTTACAACGTGCTCATTATGGTTCACAATATGGGTTTAGTAGCTTGAGCTTTGATCGCACCTCCCAAGATTTCATGCAAATGCAACAAGAACCACATTTTCAACAGTATGTGGGGAAATATGTGGAGAAAAACAAGGATAAGTTCCTAGAGAGTCTAATCAACAAGGGTGCTAGGGTCCCTTACAAATTTGATGTGGATAAAAATATTAAGAAGCAAGGTCCATCCCAAGAGGAGAAGCTCAATGAAATGTAAAGAAAAATGGACAAGATGTTTGCACCTAATAATTCTTTCTCATTGGACTCGATTTGTCCTAATCCTTTCAATAAGAGTGTTGACATGAAAGAATTTCCTAGAAAGGTTGAAATCCCTCAATATGACAAATATGATGGAAGTGGAGATCCACATGATCATGTGCGCCAGTTTTATACCACAAGTTTTGAGTTCCATCAAGATGACTCTTACCTTATGAGGTTGTTCTCACGAAGTCTTAAGGGTCAAGCAATGGAATGGTTTACTAAGATAACTCCCCCTGTTAAGACTTTCAAAGAGCTTGCTCATAGATTTGTTCAACACTTTGCATAGAATGTTTCAAGATCTATCACTTTGTTGGACTTATGTAGCTTAAAGTAGAATCAAGGAGAATCCTTTGTTACTTTCTTGCAAAGGTGGAGATGAAAATGCTCTTGCTATTCTAGAACTATTCCTAATAATGAAAAGATTGACATTCTTGTTAGTAATTTGGTTCTTGAAATGCGGTATGAAGTTAAGAAAATGGTTTTTGATTTATTTGACACCATGGTTGAAACCGCATGTAGAATCGAGGATGTTTTAAGAGAACAAGGAATTTTGACTAAACATGAAATAACAATAACAATGGTCTAAACAAAAACAATTCTAACAAGGATAAATGGAAGAACCAATATTGGAATAGAAACAAAAAAGTGGTTAATGATGGAGTTGTGGACTCCACCCAACCTAAAGATCAACTTGTGCTCCACTTATCTAGTACTATTCAAGATGTGAAGCTTTATACATCCACTCAACAAGAAAGTAAGCCAAGCTACCAAGGTAGGGCTAAGAGTGAAAAGTGTCAATTTGCAAAACTTGGTGAGTCATATGAGAAAATTTTAAAGAAACTTATTGATAACAATCTAGCACATCCTCAAGATGCTACGAATTTTCATATACCTAAAGTTAAACCACATTGGTGGAAGGAGAAAGCCTATTGCATATTTCATAATGGTATTGGACATGACATTAAGCACTACCAGAGACTCAAGCATATCATTCAATATCTCATTGAGAGTAAAAAAATTACAATAGATGGATTGAACACCAACACCAATCATAAGGCATTCAAGGAACCTTTGCCCAAATATGAAAAGGCGGAAACCTCTAAAGTTAAGAATGGCAAAGCTGAGATCAACTATACTTACACATATGTGGAGAATACCATCAACATTCTTGAATTTGTGGAAGAAAATGTTAACATGATGAGTGGAAGAGATCCTTATGGTTATGATCTAGATGAAGACTCTCCTCCTATTTTTGATAAATAACCTGTTGTGGTGCTAAGGGGTCCCAACTCTAGAAGGTCATCTCAATCCATTAATGCTGTTACCAAAGTCAAGGTCCCATTGTCATTAAAGGACCCAATTCAAGTCAATCCAGTAAACCTAAGCAGGTGGTCTCCAAGCCGGTCACCTTGAAACCAACTGTTAATCCTAAATCAAACTACAATCTTGTTGATCAGTTAAAAAGTATCCCAGCTCAGATTTTGATCTTTGATCTCTTAGAGTTGTCTCCAAGACATAAACAAATCCTTGAGGATGCTTTGTGCATGGCAAATGTCCCCAACAACTTAGATATTGATCAATTCCAGAATATGGTTAATCACATTGCTACCCATCATTACCTTACATTTTCAGAAGATGATGATAAAGATTTGACCCATCCGCACAATCTTTCCCTTCATATTGAGGTCATGATCCATAGAACCCGTGTTAGGCACATGTTGATAGATGGGGGTGCTGGGCTTAATATTTGTTATTTTAGTCTTTTGAAAGAATTGGCTTATTCTGAAGAGGTTATCGATACCAGATAAAGGATTACTATCAAATCCTATGATGAGGAAGAAAGAAGTTCCAAGGGGTTGGTTGTCCTTCCTGTTAGGATTGGCCCTATTCAAAAGGATATTTTATTTCAAATAGTTGATGCTGGACCCCTTGTGTATAATATCTTACTTGGTAGACCATGGCTTCATGACATGCAAGCAGTGTCATCTACCTACCATCAATGTGTTAAGTTCCCCTACAATGGAATAGACATTTGTATACCTAGGGATAACATTTTATCTATCAATTCAATTTCAGTAGGGGCTCATGTTCCCCAAAATAGAGAAGCAGAAGATTTTGGTGCTACCTTAGCTGAATGCAAAGACAAGCTTAAAATGATAGACCTTGCTATGGGGGGGTATCAAGTCAACTACCTCACAACATTACAAATTTCACCTTGGTCTTATGGAAAACCTTCAAAAGAAAAGAAACCTTCCTCTTCAGTTATGACTTTATTTGGTAAATTTATAGAGTCATCTGTGTTGTTTCAAGATGAGAAAGAGGAAACATTTGTTAGAGACCTAATATATAGAGAAGAAAAATATATGCACAATGAGAACTTCTCTCCCTCTCCTAAGGATTATGGAAGAGGGTATACTTTTGTCAAAAAGATGGGCTATCCTAGATATGGCCCTGTTAATCACAATTTGGATGCTAGGTCTAAACCTCTTGATCATGCTAAATTTGGACACAAGTCTAAGAAGCTAGTTGGCCTAGGATTTGAGAATTGCAACAAGCGTACTAATCCTCTCTTTGAAAAGTTGGATAGTGATGATGAACCAGAGTATGAACCTAATTTGACAAATCAGAAAGATATGTGTGAAGATTGGGTCCCTTCCACTACTCTCCTTTGGGGAGATTCAGATATTTCAGTCACCCATGCATCAGTTGAAACTTTAGAACAAGAATCAGATACAGAAGATCCTTTGAGAGAGCGTCAACAAAAGAATCTTGTTCATTTAATGGAAAGAGAAAGTGCTACTTTTGATGAAACTGGACCTTCTACATCACGATGTCCCAAACCTTCATAGTGTAAGCATCCTAGTTGTATTTCAGATACAAGTTCTAATGAGTATGAATGGGACTCTTTTTTAGAGACCTCCACAGTTGATAGAGATATTGATGTTGTACACACTTTTAGTTCTCCACTTGAGGTAGCAATGAGTCATGTATAGGATTAGAGGTTTTGAACCCATGTGTTGCCTTAGTGGATGATTCTTTTCTTGTTATGATGAATCCTGATTTGGGTAGCTTAGAGGGATACTTGACGAACTTTGACTCTTCGGTCACCAATGATAATATCATTCATATTTATAGCCTTGAACCAGTCATTGATTTACCCCTTGTTCATCTTGACCTTATTGATTGGTCCCAACGCTATCAAGAACCTGAGCTTTTAACATTCCAAAATGATTATGAGATAGCTTGTTATCTGAATGCCATTAAACCCGTAGTCTCTTCCACCAGTGAACCAGCTACCAGTATGATAGAGCCAGACATCAAGTACCTTAGTCACAAGATAAAAAGAAAATCAAAAGAATAGGTATTCTAATGGTGAAAACCACTGTGTGGCGGTGTTAGAACCAAAAAAAAGTACAAATAAATTACACATCCAAGGGTGAAAAACTCTCTGAGGCACCTAAGGATGAGGTACTTGATTGTCTCCCTAGCTAGTTTCAAGATCGATCTTTAGTGCTTATTGAACCAACACAAGCAGTTAATTTGGGTACAGATGAGGCTCCACAAATAGTACACTTGGCTGAATCCTTGTCACCAACAGAAAAAGAAGCCTACACTAAGTTCTTACAGACCAAGAAGATCAATTTTGCGTATTCAGATATGCTAGGATTGGACATTAATCTTATCATGCATCACTTATCTATGGCTCCAAATGTCAAACCAGTTAAACAAAAATTGAGGATGATGCATCCTCACATAGCTCTCCTAGTCAAAGCTGAATTGGAGAAACTCCTTGGTGCAAAATTCATAAGAGCTATTGCCTATGCTGAATGGATATCAAACATTGTACTAGTTTCCAAACATGACAAATCCATTCAAGTTTGCATAGATTTTAGAGATCTCAATAGAGCATTCCCAAAGGATGACTTTCCACTCCCCAATATAGACATGGTAGTGGATATGACTGCGGGTTATGAGATTTATTATTTGATGGATGGTTTTTTTGGGTACAATAAAATTAAGATAGCTCTTGAAGATCAAGAAAAGACTACATTCACTTGTGCATGGGGTACCTATTGTTGGAATGTTATGCCTTTTGGATTAAAAAATGCAGGAGTTACCTATCAACAAGATATGACAACTATTTATCACGACATGATGCATGAAAACATGGAAAATTATGTGGATGACACCTTGGCCAAGTCTAAACAAAGAGATACACACTTAGACGATTTGGAAGTCATTCTAGATCGCATGGAACCATTTCAACTAAGGTGAAATCCTAAAAAGTGTGCATTTGGAGTCACCTCTGGAAAACTACTTGGCTTCATTATTTCAGCAAAAGGAACAGAGGTGGACCCTGAAAAAGTTCAAGCAATCATAGATATGAAACCTCCTAAAAACATTAGTCAAATGAGGATTCTTCAAGGACATCTTCAATCTATAAGGAGATTTATTTCACAACTGGTAGATAGAGCTCAACCTTTCAACAAGAAATTACATAAAGGAGTCAAATGTGTTTGGAATGAGGATTGTTAAAAGAGCATAGATCAAATCAAGAAGTACTTTACCAATCCTCCCATTTTAATGCCTCCTATCCCAGGGAAATTGCTTATTCTATACATTTCAGTGACAAAATCTTCCTTGGTGGCATTACTAGCTCAACTTGATGAAAATGGGAAAGAAATAGCAATATACTACATTAGCCATACTCTTGTTTCATATGAGGTTAACTACACTACCATTGAGAAATCTTGCCTTTTTGTTGTGTTTGCTTCCCAAAAGTTGTGACATTACATGCTTGTGCACACTATACAGCTCATAGAAAAAATAGATCCACTTAAATATTTGCTAAGTAAGGCTGCCCTCACAGGTAAACTTTCTAAATGGATGATGACACTTTCAGAGTTTGACATAGAGTACATTGAGCATAAAGAAATCAAAGGATATGCCATAGCAGATCAATTGGTTGATTTCCAATTACAAGATAATGCACCTATTTAAGTTGACTTCCTAGATGAACACCTCATATATATGACTAAAAGAACATGGAAGATGTTCTTCGATGGATATTTTATGCAAAATGGTTCAGGAGCTGGTGTGTTTTTTGTTTCTCCTCATGGGTATACAATTCCTAAGTCTTACAAATTCTTGTTCCCATGTACAAACAACATTGCTGAGTATGAAGCTTTAACAAATGGACTTAAGATGGCCATTGAATGGAGAATCACAGAGTTACACATCTATGGGGATTCACATCTGATAATCAACCAAGTTAATCAAACAAAACATGAGAAAATGGTACCTTACAAGAAAATGGTTGATTCCTTGAAATGAAACTTGACATTTGTCACATTTCAGGAGATCCCTAGAGCAGAAAACAAAGTAGTTGATGCTATGGATACACTTGCTTCACTCCTTCAGTTAGAGCAACATGAATCAAGATTTGAATTCATGGTGGAAGAGATACATCACCCTATCTTTGATTCCCAAGAAATCCATGTCATTTGTACCCTTGTTGGTCATGAGTCATCCCATTATCGTGCCATTTACTCATACCTTTGTGATGGCATTATACCTGAAACCTTAACCGATCTCAATGCAGAAACCTTACCCGAAATGCCTCTCATCATTCCCTTATCACTGGTGATTTGTATAGGAGGGGTCTAGATGGAACACTTCTTAGATGCTTAGAAAAGGAATAATCTAACCAAGTGTTAGTTTAAATCCATGAGGGCATTTGTGGGGGACACTCCAATGGTCTTGTCATGGCCCGAAGGTTACTTAGGGTAGGGTACTATTGGCCTACAATGCAAATTGATGCAGTAGCTTTTGCAAAGTCATGTGAAAAGTGTCAAAAACATGGTAACCTAATACATGCTCTAGGCAGGGAGCTCATTCCTTCTGTATCTCATTGGCCATTTCAGCACTGGGCCTTTGACCTTGTTTGGTAGATTCGTCCCAACTCATTAGGTGGACACAAGTTTATTGTCACTGCTACTGATTACTTCACTAAATGCGTAGAAGCTGTCCCACTTTCTATTTTCTCAGGCAAGAAAGTTTCTCTATTAATTTTGAACCATATCATCTATCGATATGGAATGCCTTCTGAGATTATCTCTAACAACGGAGGCTAGTTCAAAAATAAGGACCTTAAACAACTCTGCAAGAATGGTAGAGATTGGCATTTACAGATAAATCTATCTTTGTGGGACTATAGAATGAGTTACCTTTAGCAGTTGAGATTCCTTCACTTAGAGTTTCTCTCCGCGGTCTAGTTACAGATGAAGACTACCGCGCCATGAGACTTCAAGAGTTAGAACTTCTAGATGAAAAATGTCAAGCATCATTTGAAAATATGAGGGCTTATCAAAAGCGCATGTCCAAATCCTTTAACAAAAAGGTTCACACTAGATAATTCCAAGTGGGAGATCTTGTCCTACATGAAAATCCTAAGAATCAATAGCATAGAGATCAAAAGGGCAAATTTGAACCTAATTGGCTTGGACCTTACATCATTACAGCAGCTTTCGGGTTAGGTTCTTATTTACTAGCTATAGAAGAGGGAGAGAAGCTCCCTGATCCTATCAATGTCTTTCACCTAAAGAAGTTCTATCCATGATGCCCATTCTATCTGGGGGCATCCTTTGTACATAATTATTGATCCTGAAAAAATCCAAAAAATGATATATTGTCAAAAATTCTAAAAATCAGAAAATGTCCTGAAAAAATGATCATCTTAGTGAAAACCTAGCAATAGGCGCTTTGATGTATCTTCAAAAAAATTATATATTCTAAAAAATATAAAAAAATCAAAATTTCAAAAAATTCAAAAAAAAAAAAGTGCCTTGGTGAAAACCTAGAAACAGGTGCCTTGGTAGAAAAAATTTAAATAAATTATTAAAAGTCCAGAAACAAAAAATGAAAAAAGAGAAAAAATTGTAATAAAATCCAAGTGGTGAAAACCTAGAAACAAGCGCTACTTGAGGCCTTTGCACCCCTGTTTCTTAGCACATGTCCGCGACACTTAGCCTTTCTCCATCATGCCTTGTCCTTGTTGCCTTGGTTTGGAATTGGTCTTTGTCTTTGTCTAGGGGGCATAACTGTCTTAGCATTGGTCTCTTAGATGCATTGGTCTTTAGGACACCTCACAAATGGTGTTTTTCAACACCACCCCAACTGTATTTTTTAATACAACCCCTGACATCAAGTGTTTTTCAACACTTATCGATTTGGTCTTACCCAATTTTGTCATGTGGTTTTACCTTCTTGCAAGCATTCAATCCTTATCCTCGGAACTTAGTCTCAGTTAACACAATTAAATTTTTAAACACAACACTTAATGCTTGAGCTATGTCATGATCTTTTCTTTGTGTGCTGACTGTTATTAATTTTTGTTGAGTTTCCTTGTCTAATAACTCTCTCTGTGATGCATAGCTCGAGGACTTGGGGCATGGGGCATGTTTTTATTTGCTTCCTTCTTTATGCTTCACTATTTTTACACAACCATTCTTCTGGTCATCCTGGCCTCTATGTCTTGATGCGAGCATGGTTTTGCTATATTAAATTGGGTAAGCTAACATCGAAGTCATCTTGACCTTTATGTCTTTGATGCTTATGTTAGAATCTTTCCACATTCCAATCTAATAGAAATCACATTTATATCTTCATAGTTGCGCTTGTGACTAGTGATGATTGTGTGATTTTTTGATGTCCATTAATAATGGCCCAATGATGAAAATAGGTTCCTTAACATTCTATAATGAATGATGAACAGAAATAACTATGTTACATTTGATCTATTGCAAGTACACCTTTGCATTTTCATGTAGCTTGCATTGTTAAACCTCATGTTAGTTTGCTTTTTAGGTTGCATTGTACGTTTGCGAGGGTTTCCTTCATCTTTCTTGTGGACTTTTGATCAACTGTGATCATGTTTGATCTTTATTTCCTTATCTTCTTTTGTGATCTCAATCAAAATTTTCTATCTTAAACAGTTGATTTATTTTGGGTCATTCTCTCTCTTAAGGCAAATTCTGTTTCTTCTCTCCATTTCTTTCCACCTCTTCCAAACTTCTATCTTCCATTCGCTTTCACCCCACTTCTTTTCTTCTAATTTAACCTTGGGGAATAATCTTTTGTGCTTGATGATCTCCCTTAGTTCTGTGATCCTTATATCTTTCATCTTACATCAAGAACCTTATCTTTAGTTTGATTTGATTAAATTTATCAATTTGCTACTTCTCCTCTATCTCATTTCAATTTTGATCATGAGGGGGCAGTACCTATAAAACTTCAATCCTTGATTCAGCTTTATCAATCCTATCAATTGCTTCGCTTGGGGAAACCTTTCTTGAGATTCTTATCTCGGACATGTCAATTACTTATTTATAACGGTGTTGACCTTGTCTTTTTTGCAACCTGCTTATCTTTGTCCTAATGTCAATTACTTACATACAACGATCTTGATGTCTGTGTTGTTTTGTGATCCCAAATCGATCTCACACTTCAATTACATTCTTTGACTACATGTGTTCCTAGAATGATCACACATTAGTGAAAGAGGGGCGAATGTATGCACCCTAAAATGGTTGCCTAGACTATGGGCCCCATTATCATTTTATCAATTTATCAAATTCCTGAATCAATACTTTGCAACATTTTAATTCAAATCAATTTCCTTGATCAAATTGTAATTAATTCAATTATTTCAATATTTCCTAAGGTTTGATTATTTTTATTTAATTAAAATATTTAATCTCCCTTTTAATTAAATTCATCTTATTTAATTAAATTAAATTCCTCCCATTTAATTAAATAAAGTTCTTCTAATTTATTTAATTATAAAGAAAACCCCTATTTTAATTAAGTAAATAAAAATCCCCACTTAAAGCACTTTATTTGATGAAAAAGGAAATAAATTAAATAAAAAATCCTTTTTTCTTCACATCTTCCTAAGTTGTGGGATTTTTGCCACTTAATCATAGCTTTTGATTTTTGCCTCTTAATCTCCACCGTCCTTTGTTCTTTAAAAGGGAACCTCTCCTTCTCATTCAGAGATATAGAATTTTTAGGTATTGTTATGATGTAGGTTTGGAGAGCAATTTTGGAGGAGAATTTGAGCACTCAATCTTGGATATTGCAACTTCTCTCTTCTTTTCTTCTTCTTCTTGCATCCATTTCTATTCATGTACATTAGATTCATATTTCCTTTCATAGATTAATCATGCATTGTTATCATTTAGATTAATTTCCTTTCATGCATTGCAAATCATATAGAATAGATTTCATTTTCATGCATTGAATCTCTCATTTTATGGTGTACTTGCATGGTCACAACTAGGTCAATCTGAGGGCCTTCATCACACACCTTTGCACTCCATGAATAGGGATCCATGAGTCGATATTTGAGGCCTCATTCTTGAGCAACCTTGAATGGAATGATTCATAGAAGTGTGACACATTTTCATCACACAACTATAATCATGAGGAGTTCATATACATATATTGAGAATGTACAAAGGGGGAGTCACCATGTATAATATTATCAACAATAATAAGTTTTTGATACTAATGCCAAAGGGGGAGAATGTTACTCCAATTGTGCATTGAAGTTGTCATTAGTTATCAAGGAGACATAATGGACAGACGCTAACAAAGTCACAACAGGATAGTTGGTATATTCCCCAAAGTGCAGAGTTAACTGAGAGCACTAATCACGCCCAGAGTTAACCGAGTACAGTGATACCTGAGCTAGTAGAATTTACCAAGAAGTAGACAACACCAAGCTACATAGTATAAATTGAACAAGCAGTATAACTGAGATACACAGACTACACCGAGCACCGAGAGACAACAATAACCAAGTGGACCAGAGGCCACATAAAAGTTCGTTATGGCACATCATTCTATGTAAAAATAAATTTTACCAACCTAGATAATGTTTTACAAAATCGAGGAGAACATTAATTACAAATATATAGCATTAATTATTTATGTCTCATATGTTAGATGGTCAAGGTAAATTATGTACACCATTGATCTTAGGGTAGGGATGTAATTGTAAAGCCCTAATTAGGTCATATCGTTTGATATATAAATATATAGATGTCAAATTTTTTAATGTATGTTGATCAAGCAATGATCAAGTATCCTCCATGCTACAGACATCAGAGATCAGACAAGGATTTTAAGGATAGAGACTATATTACAAAAATCAGTTTTCAGAACTAAGACAAGGCTACTGAGCAGAACAAAGAAAAAGGTATTATCATTCACATTGAGGTAATAATTTTTGAATGTACTTAATGGATCTGTATCATCAATATTGATATTGTATATGTTTTAGATCAAACTTCTATTACTCTATAACAATTGTAATAGACCCCTAAATATCTTAATAGAGTAAACTATTCGTCTTTTGTTAAATCTCCTAACCTAGTGCACACGTAACTTGTGTTGAAAAATCCTCACACAAGGTAGATCTAATTTATCTCATTGTTACTCCTAACAGGGTAAGATTATCAGAAATGATCATTCTATGCAAGCTTTAACAAGCTACTTTATTTCCTGCAATAGTGAAAATTTGTGGGTCTCATCCCCACCACAATTTTGACCTTCTAACAGGGGTTTTATGTGATACCAAAATAATAGTGTCATGAGTACTTAATTTCATGTATGTATATTGTTTATTTTACATGCATTTACATTTCAGCAGTGATACTATATGTTTGGTGTATGCAATCTGCTCAGTCGGTTAATATAGAACAGTGGTTACAAAGAATTGATTAAAAGTCTTTAAGGGTACTGATCCACCCCTCCCCTCTTAGTACACACCCTTTCCATTATCCCAACACAATTTTCTACCACTTTCTTTTTCCACTTTATCTTTGTACCATTTGAACATATTAAATGCTTCAAATTTTTCTTTTAAGAACATGATAAACATCATTCTAAAGTAGTCATCAATAAATAAAATAAAGTATCTGTCACCATAATAACTCTATTTTCTCATTGGCCAACATAAGTTTGTATTAACTAACTCTAAAATATCATTAGATGAAAAATTCTCTCTCTTAAGACTTTATTTTGATATTTTTCCCATTTGACAATTCTTGCACATTGCATGGTCAAGTTTAGATAAGCTCGGTAAGCCTCTGAATTTTCTTTTTTTACTAATCTTCACCATGTTTTCAAAATTTACATGACAAAGCCTCTTATGCCACAACCATACATCTTCATTCTTAGCCATAAAACAAGTAGTTTTAGCAGTGTCAAGATAGAATAGATTACCATTTGATTGTTCACTAACGTTGATCAACTTTTTTGTTTCATCATAGATTCTAGATTTTCTATTTTCAAATGAAACTCAATGACCTATGTTATTCAACTGTGAAAAACTCAAAAGATTATAATTCCTTTCACCCAATATGCAATCTCACATTTGATTTGATTGTTCAGTAATATAGTACCTTTTCCTTTCACTTGACAAGGTGTATCATTTCCCATTCTAACAGATCCAACATTATAATGCTCGAGAAATTCAAATTTTTCTTTATCTCTAGTCATGTGATGTTTGCAGCCACTATCAATAACCCAAATATTGTGCTTACTAACTTTAGAAATATTTTTTGTTTCAACATATCTTTCATATTCTTCTGAATTTTCTTTCAAAGCTACAAATATTGTCTCAATGTCTTCACCAGTGTCAGAATCAGTATCATTATCTTTATCTTCAGTAATGTAACAAGCCTTCTTTCCTTTGTCTTTGTAATCTCAGTTATTTCTTGTGTCATACTATTGGTTGCTTCTGTATTCTCGATCATCTTTTATGTCATTAGATCTTTCATTTCTTTAATCATTCTTTCTGTTAGGGCATTGAGTAGCAAAGTGTCATATTTCTTTACAATTAAAGCATATCAAAGGTAGTTTACCTTTATACCTTCCTTTTCATTTGGGAGATCTTCTAACCATTAATACTTTAATTTAATCAAGTTCTTAATCATCAATGTCACTGTCACTGTTATTTCTTATCATGTGTTTGCTATCAAATTTACTAATTTATAGAGAAGAAATAAATTCATATTCCATAGTAGGTACAACACTGTTGTCAAAATTGTTTAGCTCAAAAGAAATCAATCTACCAACAAGGCTATCAACTATAATATTATTTCCAGGTGTTTCTCTCATTTCATGTATTGCATAGACTCTTATAGAATAAATAGGCAATAAAGTTCTAAGAATCTTACTCAAAATAGTGTATTCATTAATAGTTCTACCTTCTCCATGAATAGAACTCACAACCTCCTTGATTCGGTTACTATATAGTGTTATGTTCTCTCCTTCTTTCATTCTCATGTCATCAAATTTTCCTCGGAGACTTTCAGCTTTATCTCTTTGTACATTTGCATCTCCTCCATAAACTAGTGTAATCTTGTCCCACATTTTCTTGGCTAATGTACATGTCTTGATATTCTCAAATTCAACATCAGTTAATGAAGAAGCAATTTCTACCATCATAGTGTTGTGTTCATGTTTCTCTTTCATCTAAGTAATAATCAAAGGTCCAGTAGGTAGGATGAATTCATTATCCAGGTATTATGTTAAATCATCTCCAATCCCTGACAGGTATATTCTCATTCTGTTGTTCCATGTTGAGAATTTCTCCTTGTTCAGCTTTGATGCATCTCTCTTATACATATTGTGATATTTAGCTTAAGTCCTTTAAAACTGTCCTTCTAAGCATTCTACGCTCTGATACCAATTATTAGAATAACTAAGAGGGGGTGAATAAGTTGGATCCCAATTATCCTATAGTCCCAAATTCTTCCAGATGTATATCACAATAATTTTAAACATATAAATCAACTCGGTGAAATGTAAACTGTGATCTTGAACTTTAGTCCTACCGATTAGCAGTAAATGAATACCACGATTACCGATCAAAACAAATAAAGTAATGTGTAATGTAAAATAACAATCCACAAAAATAATACACATTAACACATAGAATTTTAGCATGGAAACCCTGCTAAGGGAAAAACCACCTGGGACTAGTAACCCAAAATATTTCACTACTCTGAAGTGAGCTCAGTTAAGAGCCAACCCTGTAAAAGGTTGCAATGCATACTGCTAAATGTGACCTGGTTAGAGGATTTAAAACTAACATTTCTCTCTTGACCAATCATTCACTATGGGGTCAAATAGAAAACACTCAACATTCATTAGAATGTCATAATAAAGACTTTCACCTCCTACTCAGTTAAGAGATTTATCTGTAACAATGGTTAAACTGATACAGTAATGATCTGATTCAAATACAACTTTGTTTGCATATTTTCATATCTATGCTAAGTAAATAATATCTCTGATCAATTTGTTCACTTGAGTTCATCTGAATTTTCATACTCTATTCTGCTTGGTTAATGCTATTTCCTCTATTGCTCAGTTTTGTCTATAGAAATTCTCGGTTCTGTCTTTAACCAGTTTGATAAGTCATTAATGAAATATGCAAGTGTGCGCATAATAAAATCAGTGATTCATAATGAATCTCTTGTCTCTTATATAGACATCATAACTCATTTAATTTCCATCCTTTAGATTTTTCCACTTATTCTCCATCATCATTTTTTCTGCTTAAACCTTCCTCGGCAGTTGTGTCAAAAAAAAATTTCAATCTTCTTCATCTAATCTTCCTTGAATTTTCATTGTCATTTGATCGTCATAAAAAATCTTATCATTTACCTCAAAATCATCAATTTTTCACCTCATCATTTTAGTCAACCTCAGTTTGATTTAATTGCTCAGTCAATACCGTGATGTGTCAGTGATCCCTAGCTTGAGTTATCATCATTCTTGGTATACATTGTATTTACTCGGTGTATATTGAATTCTTCAATTACCGACCACATTAAATTTTTTTGTTCCTGATCTTTAATCCATAATAGATGTTTGTTATCGTAATGATTCTCAAATAATTTGACATCAATGAAAATACATTAACTAATTAATGTCTACCATCACATCTGTAACTCGGTTGATTATCAACAAAATGACTTCAAACATACAATTAGTTGTAGTTCATCAATATTAGATGGATATTAAGTTTTCATTTTTGAATGGATAAATGGAAGAAGAAGTATACATTGAGAAACTAGATGGTTTTCAAATTGAAGAAAGAATTATGTGGATTGAAGCAAGCCCCTAAATCCTAGTATGTGAAATTAGAAAAGTATTTATTGAATATTGGTTTCAATAACGGTAGTGTTGACAATAATTTGTACTTCTAAGTTGTTAATGATAATATGTTGATCTTGTTTAAGTCTTTGTGGATGACATCATTTTCAGTGTAAATTATAGGATGAGTAAAGAATTTTATGATGAGATGCAGAAGGAATTTGAGATATCTATAATAGGTGAGATGAAATTCTTTCTTCGACTATGAATTACCCAAATAGATAAACATATTTTTATTTCTCAGTCAAAGTATGTGAAAGAATTGTTAAATAAATTTGGTATGGATGATTGAAAACATGTTGGTACTCCTATGATTACTAGTTGTAAGTTGATAAAGATTAATGATACATGTATTCCAAATAAAACAAGAAACCAATCTATGATCGGTGGATTGTTATACTTGACACAAACTAGAGCAGATGTTGCGAATGTTGTTGTTGTTAAAAGGATATTCAGATACTTGAAGGAAACAATTAATATTTTAAATTGATTGCATATACTAATGCGGAATAGGTAGGTAATGTGGATGACAGAAAGAGCACTAGTGGAGGAGAATTCTTCTTGGGAAAGAGATTAGTTTCATGGGCTAGTAAGAAACAAGATTGTATATCACAATCAACTGTTGAAGTTGAGTATGTGGTGTTTCTATACAAGTGGTATGGATGAAATAAATGTTGAAATACATCAGAGTATGTATTGATGAGCCTATTTCTAACTATTGTGACAATTCAAGTGCTTTTAATATTTCAAAGAATCTTGTGTTTCATTCAAAGACAAAGCATATTTCTATCAAATATCATTTCTTAAGAGATAAATTTTGTGAAAAGGAAGTCTTATTGGAGTTTGTATCTACTAAAGAACAAATTGCATATATATTCATGAAGCCCTTGCCAAAGGATAGTTTTGATGCATGGAGATGCATCAGTCTAGTGTGCCTATAGATATTTCATTCTTCTATATTGATGGTTTTTGGTGGTTTCTCCTTAGGGGGAGTAGTGTGCAGAGAATATTCCATGAGGTATGTTGTTGAAAGATGTTTTCTTGAGAAATTTTTTGTTCATATATTTGGCCTCTATGACTTAGTGCATACATTTGCCTTTGTCATTGATGTCGAAGAGGGAGAGATATTCATGTGAAAAACAAGCAAGATTTTGGAAGAGATATATAGTATGAGAGATGGTAAAATAAAGATGTCATATTGGTGGTATTGGTGTTGATATTGTTTCTTTGTGCATTGATTGAATTTTTCACTTCATATGTTGCCATCAATGCCAAAGGGGAGATTGGTGGATTGCTAAGATGTTGTTCATGTTGTACATATATATGTGTTAGCATTAATATTGTTTCATTGATGTCAACATATTCCTACTGTTAGTGTCAATATTCCCGGTATGTTCAATCAGATGATTTGATTGATGTAGTTACTACATTAAATATCTAATGTTACGATCGTACATATGTGTTCATGGATGTTCGTACTTGATTTTTTTCAAGTGGAAGAGGTTTGTATGGTGATTTGAGAGAGTTATGATGGATTGATTAGAGACATATATTTAGGTTTTAATATCCGTGATAGATTTTTAACTTATTTGGACCAGTCTGGATAGGCTTAGAAATATTCTTGGTTGCTAACCTGATGGTGAGTTAAGGATATGAATGTGTGTCCTCATCTCTAGTGGTTCATGATTTAGATGTTGGCAAGCTATTTTTCCTTTATGACAGTGGTTTCTTATTAGTGTTCTTGATGAATAGATGAGAGAATTGAATGCATTCTATAATAGAGATGTTCTTGTTGGTGTCTTGGTATTTCACGTTGCTTTTTGATGCCTCTTGATCATGTTATGTTCATGTTATTGGATTGTATTGGATTATGTGATCAGATATGCTAAATTTCATGTGGCATGTTGATATTCTTATGAGTTCTTGGTCGAATTGGTGATGTAGTGTGTTGGAAAGGTTTGTGGCATGATCTACAGATCTTGAGTGTGTTCGAGGATATTGTTATGGATCGTTGTTATGTCTTAGTCGACATTCAATGGATCGTATTAAGTATTGAGATGTAATAAATTAATGTTTTGTAAATAGGTCCATGGCCAACCTAGTTGAGATAAATTGATGTATTATGCATGTATGTGTAACCATTTATAGCTTCAAAGTTATGAGAGTGGAGTGAATATGTGGGTGATGCTAAAGAGAAGAGGTATGAGTGAAATTTGCAATTGAGGCAGAGATTCGGTGCACTTTAATATAACTATTTTGGCATATTAGAGATGTTGTTTTTCAGTTTGTGAGTTTGGACAGTGCGTCCTCTATGATTTGTAATCAATGATTGTTGTAAGGCAATGAGTCTTCCTTTGGATTGAGATCCTTGTTGTATTTGATCAATGAGTTCTAGACAGTGTATCTAAATGTATGTACATTCCCCTTTGGAATACTCATAATAGAGTATAGTGCTTCTAACAGAGTACATTCATATTTTGCATTCCATCCCAACTGTGGTTTTCCCCTTAACCGAGTTTCCACGTCAAAAATATTGGTGATATGTGTTATTCGCTGTGTTGAAATCTTGTTTACATGTTTATCATTCAGATATGAGATTAAACTTTGTAAGTTGGTTTAAGGTAGATGATTTTGTGACACAATTGATGCACCCCCTCCCCCCCGCTCAGTTGTGTGTGCTATGCTAAACTATAACATATACATCACTCACTATAAAAAAACATTGTCCACCAATTTGAATCTTAATAATGTCTTTGATCTCTTCGGCAAGCTCAATTGCCACACAAACCCTCTTCTGAGCATGAACATGGAATAAATGGTCTATCTCCATACAGACAACTCTGCCTAAGCTTTGAGCAATATTTTGTAAGAAGGGCCATCAAGGCAATGGAAGACCCAGGAATTCGATCTAGATGGGGACCTTAATCTTTTTTCCATCAAAGACTAAAAATTTTCATGACCAGGGTTGACAAATGAGCAAGGAAGAATAGATAAACCAAGGACCATTTTTTAGAACACCCTCAACGTGAGAAGGGTTCCCAAAATGGAATAGAAAAAACCCTTGGTAAGATTTTGAATTCCATCTAGGCGGACCTCATGAAGGGCCCAGAACTTAGCTACCCAATCCTGCAACACATTTTCTGGAGGAAGACGGCCAACAAAATATCCTATAAAAGTGAATTTTCAAGCTGATCACAGACATTATCAAAATTTTGAGCTAGTAAAACCACATTTGGGGTAACAAAAACCTTACATCATAGAATACTTTCAGTGCTAAAACTCCAGCACTAGCAGTAGAAACTATTGAGCTAAAGTTTCTCGGAGCCATTGAAACACCATAAGAAATCCCACAATTAATGCGGTTTGAAAGCAATTGGAGCATAACAGTGTGCAAACCCTAAAAGGAAGCCTAGCAGAAAGCAGCCATAAACTAGCAGGGTCAAATTCCTCAAAATTTAACTATTATCAATTATCTGACCTATCAAATTTTCATTCTATATTATTTATAAAAATATATAATGTTTATACAATCTATATTCATGAATAAATACATTTAAATTGGTGGAAAAAATGATGACACCTTTCCCATTTTCTAGTTTATATATTTAAATTTAAAATAGTACATACATCTAAACTAGGATACTACTACACCAATATATATTGTGGATATACATAGAATAATATCATGTGCACCCTTAAAGCAACACAACCTTTGAATGTGTTGTAAACCAATATAATTTTTTTCATAAAATTTAGTATAATTTAAAAGAAAGAAAACAAATACACAAAAATTGATACAGATATTTAGAAAAGTTAAGTATCATAATATATGAAAAATAACATATTATAAAATAAAAAATTTAATTATGATAGTAATAAAATAATAACACCATAAATTGAAAAAAGTGACATTTCTCCACTATTTTTTTATTATCTCCTTTTTATTTACCAAAATGACTAAAAAATTGATTTAGATTTAATATTTAAGAAGTTGCCATTCATTAGAACCAAGCTCCACAAATTGTATCACAAAAAATTGAACAACTTCTCAGGAGAACATGAAGACCTACCGTAAGCCCATTTTTTTTTTCACGCAGGAATAATGTGGCTGTACTAGGTAATCGGTTTCCAAACGGAGAGCCGGAATAGTGTGATTGGGTAATGGGTTTCCAAACGGAGAGGCGAGACAAAACAGTGAAATGCCTTTGGAGCAGCAGCTGCTGAGAATCCACACATTTGACTCTGTATATTGGGAACCCTAAATGGACAAGCATTTGATTCATGTACATCACAATTTTCTTGCTAATTTCTCCTTCAACAAAGCCACATTTGGGCGTAAGCCCTTTTTTTTTCACGCAGGAATAATGTGGTTGTACTAGGTAATCGGTTTCCAAACGGAGAGCCGGAATAGTGTGATTGGGTAATGGGTTTCCAAATGGAGAGGCAAGAAAAAATAGTGAAATGCAGGGTCCATCTTGATGGTGTGAAAAACCTTACCAAAGGTTTTTTCCTTTTCCGGTTTGCTAACCCTTCTCAGGCGGAAGCGGTTTTTAACCGTGGACCCTGGACTGTTAGGTCCTCCCTATTAGTTTTTCAGAAATGGTCTCGAGACTTCACTATCTCAGATGACAAAAAACTTAGGGTTCCAGTTTGGGTCGAGTTCCCTGGCCTTCCCTTGCCATGCTGGCCGTTTATTGAGTCTATTACCAAAACCCTCGGCAAAGTCATTGTCATGGAGCATGACAAATTTTTCAATGCCTGTCCCCAGAAGCGAGTCTGTGTTGAGGTCGACCTTTCTAGGGACCTCAAGGACACTGTTGAAATTCAGATTGGTGCCCTCACCATCTCTCAAAAGGTGCTTTATTTGAATCTTCCCAACACCTGCTATCGGTGTCAATCGGCATAACACAAGATCAAAGATTTCCCGCTGGCTACCCCTCGGGTGAAACCTGTGGCTAAAGAAGTGCCGGTCAAAGCCACTGATGCTGGAAAAAAAGAAGAATGGACTACAGTTACACATAAAGGCCGGAATGCCTCAGGTCCTAAGATGCCACCAGCCTTTGCTGCTATGTTGCCATCTCCGGATGCGCCCGTGGGTCATTCCCCGCCAGCTGATGCGCCACCAGTGGTGCCCATTGTTTCAAACCCTGTTTCACAGGGGAAGAGTCCAGCTTCAAAGCCATCCACTCCAGAAGTGGTGCTGG
>MU225573.1:1175203-1205002 GCA_018584345.1 Thuja plicata | reverse complement strand
ACTCGCCGGGGTTGGGATTGGCCTCCTGCCACCTCTTCCAAATTTCCCCGCCTGGCTCTTGCTATCTCCCCGCCTAGGGCGGAAGAAAAAGAAAAAGAAAAAGAAGATGATGATGGGTGGTCGCTTCTCGACCCTCCTGTCAATCCCACTAAGGCGTGGGGACCTGATGATAAAGATCCTCCGCCTTCTGCTACTGCTATTGCTGCCTACTGGCCTTATGTTTTTTTGATGAATAGTCTTCGTTTCCGGCTTTTCCCGTGTGAACTCTGCGGGGTGATTTTTATATCCCCCGGCCCCTTTTTTGTGGATATGTAACTTCAATATTTATTAATTGAAAAGGCACTATTCATCAAAAAAAAAAAAAAAAAAAAAGTGAAATGCCATTGGAGCAGCAGCTGCTGAGAATCCACACATTTGACTCTGTATATTGGGAACCCTAAATGGACAAGCATCTGATTCGCGTACATCACAATTTTCTTGCTAATTTCTCCTTCAACAAAGCCACATTTGGGCGGGATGTCCAGTATTTTGATTGGATCTAATTCCCCATCCTTATTACAAGGATAAAAATTTAGTGACCGGCATATCATTGGAGCCAAAAACAAAAATTCCACCTTTACTCGAGCAAGAGCATATCGTTCAGGCAAACCTGCTTCAGCACAATCGAAGACTGCACAAAGGATTTTCAGCCATTCATTAAAACTCTCCAACAAGTTAAGTTTTTGATGGGGCTCGTGAGGAGGTCCTATTCTAACGGTGAGGATTGCTGGATCAAGCCTGCGTGCGCCCTCAATGAAATTGGATAACTCGGTTCTGCTTCTCTCGCACATGTGTGGCAATTCCCACATACAATTCACAGCAACAATTTCATCCTCGTTCCTCTTCATGCTCTCCACAGCTGTTTCCTCTAAAGAAAATAGAATCCCCAGAAAGTCTGCATATTCAGACAGTACTGAATTGTTTTCATCATCACCACAATCCCATTTAAGGGCAGTGATCTTCAGGTGTTCAATCTCGTAGCCTCGACTTTTCAATGCTTCCATCTATGGTGGCCACTGCATCCCTTCCATGACGTCGATGTCAATGGAACTGTCCTCAATTGCTGCGGCTTCAGGCTCACTTCCGTGGGACGCCCACCTGAAGTGAGTTGATGAAGCTGCTGAAGTGCAAGAGACAAATAGAAAGCAACCCTCTCCACAGTGGAGCCTGTTACACACCCCATTTCTCTCAATCTGCAAAGCAGAATGTTAGCAAGATCATGCGAGCCATCTGAAATAACTAACTAACTTCAGAAGATAAATAACTAGCAATCCCTTATTATCTGATGAGTCGGCATTCCTACAGGGAATCAAGCTTCTAGTTACCCAATTGAATGTGCCGCTTGATGTACCATGATTTTCTATACCAGAGACTTTTTCATCTCCAATGCTCATAATATCCTTGTCATCACCACAGATCCCTTGACCCAGCCATAAAAGACCACTCGCTCAGACTTGAATCCAAATCTAACATTCTTTCATCGTATTCAAACTTGAATGAAACAGCATTATAGTGATCCATAACTACACCATAGTAACTCTCCATGAGAAAAAATGGTGGAAAATGTGAACAGACAAAGAAAGCGGCGACAGTGCACAGTGCGCAGTGTAATATCTTGATATGAAAGCGCCTACAGTGAATAGTGAACACTGCACAGTGTAATGTGGTGATATATTATGATCTTTGGAAAACATTTATTAATATCTTGATATGAAAGCGCCTACAGTGAAAACATTTAGTCCTAATATATATCCAAAGGGTGATGAAATGGCTTGCCTGATTCTTCTGGTATTCTGGTATTCCCATCTAAATGCAGACAAAGTTAAGGAATGTTCTTCACTCTTTTAGGTCTGGGACATAATCTACAGGGCTACGTTGTCTGAGTCTTATACTGTGGTTTGTTAATAGATGGACAACATTTCTGATTCCTGTCCAAGAATATTGTCAAACGCAGGTATATATCTAAATTGGATACAGTCCTGTTTTAATCTCTTTACAATAATTCGTATATTAACTCTCTTACTTTAACAAGACTATCTAGATTTAAATAAGTATGAACCCATTAAAGCCTAATCCTGAATATTTAGCTTTCTACGAAGTATGATATATTTCGTTCGGACAAGTAGGATACGGAAGAAGCTCAAAAAAAACCTACAAAATTTTATAAATATATAAATATGTATAGTAAAAGTAAAATGAGGAAGATTAGGTAGAAAAACTTAAACTATATAAAGTATTATTTAAATTTTATGAACTACATACATATATAGAATGGGCAAGAGTAGGTAGACAAATTGGTCAAGAAATTGGTGTGGTGTGTATGGTATTTTAGTCAAACAAATGTCAGGTAGGTAGGTAGGTAGTAGTGGTTGTAATTAATTCTAATTTTATTTTTATAGTTATAATTGTAAAAATTTTAAATATAATTATAAATTTTAAATGTAAGCTGAAATATAATTAATAAATAAGAGGTTAGTGAAATATTAAAATTATATAATATTGCATATATGATGTTGTATTTTAATATTAGATATATTATATATAGAATAACGTATATAATATATTTAAAATTGTAATAATTATTTATAGCTACTATATTAAAAATATAATATAGTAATATTTTACTATATATAGTATATATATAATATTAAAATAATTATTTATAGCATATATATATTAAAAATATAATATAGTAATACTTTAGAATATATAATAGTTATATATTATAATATTGTTCAAATATATTGTAATTTAATTTTGTAATGATAATTACATATTTTTAGTAATAAAATATAGTATCTCAAAAAATCGTAGAAACTATCTAAAAAAAGGGGTCCTATAACACCAAACCAATTCAACCAATCCTATTTGAGATAAGTAATTTTAATAATATATTAAATTAAGAAATAAATATCCAAACTTAAGAAAACTTCAAATTACAAAAAAAATAGCTACTTGTAATTCGTGCAAAATGAAAAATCAATTGTGCACAGGTGAATGCAAGAGCATATTGTCGTAGATAATACTCGAAGTTAGAACAAGGGTCCCTTTACCACATCAATCCCTCCCAAAGATTCCCAACTTACTCTAGACCCCAATACAAACAACAACCGTCCCCCACAATGGGGACCATTGTTTCACTGATCATGGCCTGACCACGGAAAGGCCACCTAGACCTCTAAGGGGTGATTCGATGACACGAGGGTCATGGAGGATACCACTATTACCATGTCTCTCATGGAAGTACTATGTAGTTGTTCCAAGCATAAGAAAGCACTCCTCAAGTATCTTGAACAACCCAAACCTTGTCTCAACACAACCAACACCATCACTTTTGATGATGCTAATTCAACGGTCTACATGAGTAATACTAATGACCCTCCCTTCCTTCTTAATCATAAAATCTATGGGAAAAATATACATAATTGCCTGGTCAACTCTGGAGCATCATAAAACATTAGGAAACATCATGCCCTTGTTTATATCAAAGAAACTCGGGTTAACCCTCAAGAAAGAAAGTGACGCGGTGATTCAACTCAATAAAACTCAAGTTAAAATGATTGGAGAGCTCAAGGAAATTCATATTAAAATCACCATGGACCCTCGTGGCACCGGTGTTATCAATTTCCAAGTCATTGGTATCCCTAAGACTTACATAATTCTCCTAAGTCAGTACTATTCTAAATACCTCAATGGGTATATCTTGACCAATATTTACCACTTATGGTTTCTGTGGAAGGGTGTGGCTAATCATATTAAGGTTGAAAGTGAACCTAAAATGAAGAAACTCGTCACTCATTATAGGCAGAGAAATGAGGTGGCCTATGCTCAGATTGAGTTTGGCCTCTATAGAACTAGGGAAATCCTAACCCTAGAGTTTTCACCAGAAGGAATCACCTACCCAGAGGACATTGTGTTGACACAAAGAACACAAGATCTTGTTTTATGGTTAAAAAGTCACATTCAAACCCTAGGTACCAATGTAGCTCCAACAAATTTTATCTCATCGTATTGGTGTCGGGTCCATTGTTAAGCTCACTCCAAGCTTGCGTGTGAGGTTTTCTTGGATAATATTACTAATTTTCTCCCCTCCTCAATAGAGGGAAACCACAAAGAAAAAAAACTATGTAAACTCAGCTTATCCCCAATGATAGATTAAAGAGCTGATTTTCAAGGATCCAATTTCTATTCCTCGTTTTGGGATCACACTAGAAGCTCTGGTTCTTTCTTCTGAAGCATCCATGCCTACACCAACAACTAGTCCCCAAAATAAGGACCCTCAAAACAATCATATTTGTACCCTTAAATTTGATAGATCTAGGTCCAAGAAAGGGAGCAGGATAGGCATGGAATTGATAAATCCTCGAGGAAGATCTTTCCTCGCATCCTGCTGACTCTAGTTTGGATGCACCAAAAATGTAACCAAATATGAGGCTTTAGTATTAAGCCTCCTATTTTCTCTCAAAAAAGGAGTCTCTCCTTTGGGCATTGGGTGACTTAGAATTGATAGTCAAACAATTCTGAAGCTTGTATGAATGTCATGAAAAATTATTGGCAGCCTATCGTAACAGGGTTTGGAACTTGATAGAGGATATCGATGCCTTTGGCATTGAAGTGATTCCTCGTAAATGTAATTGTGTTCCCAATTCCCTAACAATGTTTATCAATACTTTAGAAACCCTCGTTGGCTCATGTCCCTAATCATTCTCTATTGAGCTGGTCTCAACCCCTGTTGTTCCTGACAATATCACCCATTTTCTAGTTTTCAAAGATGACAAACACACCCATTCCTTTTTGGCTTACACTGGTGTCTTCGAAGAAAATTTCATAGAAGAAAAAGTGAATAATTATAAGGGATATGGAGAAGAAGAATATGGTATCCTTAGCCTCCCTACCAACACCATTCTTAAGAGAATGGTAGCCCTAGAATGTATCTTTGACTCGAATCCCCTAGTTAAGGAAAAGATTCCCCAAACTACGAACATGTGAAAATATAAAAAGATTATCTTGGGCACAGAGGGAGAAGAAAAAAATGTATACATAGGTACATTCTATTCTCCAAAAGAGAGGGAGGGGTTCCTCGTGATCCTCAAAGAATATAGACATTATTATGTCGTGATACGAGGACCTCAAAACCTATGACACTTCCATTGTGACTCACACAATACTCCTCAAAGTTTATGCTAATCCTTTTAGGAAGAAATAAATATTGGTCAACCCCCCTATTAAACCCTTTATTTTTTAGGAGGTGCAAAAATTACTATCCATGAAGATCATCTTTCCAATCATGCATACCACCTAGGTGGATAACTTAGTCCCAGTCAAGAAGAAGAGCGGGGAGATCTGATTGTGTGTACATTTCTAAAACCTAAGAAAATATTTGAAGAAATTTAACCACCCCTTACCCTCGTTGCATGAGGTTCTTGAGATGATCAATGGATGCTAGATAATTTAATTCTTGTAGAGTTACTCTATTTCTAATAAAATCATGGTAAAATATGAGGACCGAGTTAAGACTGCTTTCACCACTAAGTGGGGCACCTTTGCATCCTAGAGAATACCGTTTGGTCTTATCAATGTGGGAGCCACATTCCAAAAGGAAATAGATATCATGTTTGATGGATTGGTCAATAAAATTATAATCATCTACATGGATGATTTGATGGTTTTCTGTTGAGACAAGTGTGAAAGTTTTGCCCATCTAGTGAAGATATTCAAGAGATGTCACACTTATGGAATTTACCTTAACCCCAAGAAATGCATATTTAGGGTCACCAAAGGGACATTTATCGGTCATATCATATCAAAAAATGGAATATCTATTGATCCATACCAAGTAGAGGTTTCGCTCAAATTGTAAATTCCCAACAGCAGAAAGGAAATGTGGTCTTTCTTTGGGAAGATTAACTTTGTCTTTCATCTTATCACTGGATTTTCCGAATTAGTAAAACCCCTAAATGACATGATGAATAAGGACACAAAAATAAAATGGAGTTAGGAACCCAACGATTATTTTTCTTAAATAAAAAAACTTTATAGTGGAGGCACCAGTCTCGCGAGCCCCTATTACACCCTTCCATTTCATATATATTCCTTCACTTCCGCACACTTGGTTGCTTCCATATTAACCTATAAAATGGATGAGGATGAGAAACCTATTTCCTTCATGAGCTCCCCTTAAAAAATACATAAATAAGATACTCTTCTTTGAAAAAAAGGTGTTCACCCTAGTCAGGGTGGTAAAACAATGTAGACATTACATCCTTAGGAGTAAGGTGCACGCCATCATACCAAACCAAGATATCAAATATTTACTCTAGCAGAGTGAACCGGGAGAACGCCTTGGAAACTGTATAGCCATTCTCAAATAGTATGAAGTCTATAAATGGAACACATGAGGCTTGTCTGTAGATAGTGCCTTTCTTAGGCCATGGACAAGGTGGGTCTACACATTGAGTGTTAGTAATACATGGTTGAGTCCTTCACTCAAGACCCCTGGGACACTGACTTGGTACACATTTTTATCAATAATAAATTTCCTAAAGGACTCACCCCTACTAAACGTCACACGCCAAAAATTAAGATTTCCTACTTCATCATAAAGAACATAATCTTTATCGAAAAAAACTTTGAAGGTATCTATCTCCGATGCCTCAATCATGAAAAAGAACATAAAATAGTTGAAGAGTTCCATGGAAAATTAAAAACTGGACACGACTCTATCGATGTAACTTCTCATTGAATTTTTTGGGTCAGATACTACTGTACCCAAATTTTCAAACATGTCCATTATCATGTAAGGTGTTTCTACACATGCCAAACCACTACTTCTATAGAACATAATCATGCAATGCCTCTTCAACTAGTCTATGAGGTGAGGCCCTTCACCCAATGGGAAATAGAATTAATTGAGATAACCAACCCCAATTCCTTGGTTATTCATAAACTCATCCTCGCTACAAAAATTTATTGTACGAGGTGGACTGAAGTCATAGCATGCAAAAATAGAGTCGTGAATGTATTCATCTGCTTCTTAGATGACCATATCGCCACTCAATTCAGGATGCCTTTTTCCTTGGTGGCTACAATAGTTCAGAATTTTAATCTACCTAATCATGGAGTGGGATTAATAGTACAAGATTAATTTCAACTTCTCAAGTAACTACTACCCTTAATGTAACAGAGTAGCAGAATCCACCAACAAGAACCTCCTTGAGGTCATCAACCGAATGCTTGAGAAAAACCCCTAAGACTAGCATCAAAAGATAAAGTACGCCTTATGGGTGGACCATGCATGAGTTAAGGCTTCTCTTGAGACTTCCCCATAGTACCTTCTATATGGACCAAATCACATCTTTCCTGTGAATCTACAAATATTGGTCTTGCATTTCATGCAAGACTTTGATAATGAATAAAAAACCATGGAGGTACGTCTCCTCAATCTTATCTGATTGAAATAAAAGAGGGAAAATTCCCTCAAAAATTTCTCCAAGCATCAATTCATCATCAAATGTTTCTTTTATAAGAGAGCCCAATATAAGGCCTTTCAGATTTTTTATCTTTTTCTCTTTTGGGACAAGGCCCAGGTAAAGAAGGACGAACATAGAAATGTCTAGAGTCTCTAGTGGGGGTCAGATCAGTTTACTGAGATCTGTGGATCAAAAACATGCTGCATTAGTTCCTAACTGAAGATCCTATCCCATTTATAGTCAATGGGTAGTTTCAGAAGCATTACTTCGAGTAAGGATGCAGATTTCCACCCCTATACTCTATGTATACTATGTAATTTATTTATATTGATCCTTTTTTGTGAGTGCTTTGGGTGCATTATCTGTGCTCCTTTGTATCTTTTGAGAATTACCCCTCATTGTGTATAGTTGTTGTTTTGTTTCCTTTTTTTGTCACTCAATTTTTTTTCCTTGTAGCACTAGTATGTCCAACATGATAAGTGGTTAACCCATAGTGATACTTGCCTTATGCATTGTGGAGGTCTGATATGTGATAACTATGTGTGATGACTAATCCTATATACATCTAAGGTATGCTGAAAGTATTTATGAAAGAGGAAAACATGACAACATTGAGCATGGATGGATCTAGAAATTGAAAAGTAGAAAGTGATTTGAGAAGCTATCTGCCTCATCTCATTCAGAATAAGAAAGATGAGCATAAAAGAAGTAATCTACTAAAGGATGAAGATTTATGACACTCAAACTAAGTCCAAATATAAAAGCCTAATTGTTATCACATTCTCTAAGTCCTCTCTATCTCAATGATCAAATATGTGGGTCAGTGAAAGAAGTATTGTTAGTGCAAGTAAACTCATAAATCTCGGTCAAAGTAGTACCACCCACCCCATCTCATTACAAAAAAATAGGACTCTCAGACCCTGTTGCACAATAGATATGGTAAGGAAAGAAAAGATAACTAGAGAAAGTGTCATATCTCTATTTCTCAGAGCTTTGGATACATCAAGAACCTCTTTCTCATAATATTTTCATTTGTGGAAACACTTCATACCTCTTTTAATTAGACCTACTCATAATTTGGATTCATGATTTTGAATAATTACCCTAAATGACGATTGCATTATTTATCTACTCTCCCAATAGATCCTAGAGTTTTAAAATGCACAAGGAAATTTTCCCATCAATTAGCCCTTTTTATATCCCTCATACCGGTCCCTGTGTTTTTCCTTGAGGAAAAATGTCAAGTCCTTTTTTTGTGCTTTCCCTTTCCTTTTCTTGGTTTGTTTTCTTTCTCTTATCTTCCTCTAGGGTCTGTGATCCCAGAGTCTTCCCTCTTTTACTATAGTTTTGTCTAAACCCTGGGTTCTTATTTTCTATAATACTTACAAAGCATTATGGACATCGGGCTCCCGATGCTTTGAATGTGAAGTATTTATGGTTCAAGTTCGTACATGACATTAAATGTTCTTTTCCCAACTAGTCTATAAAGGGGGCCTTTAAGGTCATTTTTAATCATGAAGTGATTAAAAACTATTATTGAGAGCACCTCTACAACCAAATTTTCAAGCTTAAAAATTTGTGTGTTCATAGGAAGATTTGGTTGCTAGCTTGGTGTTTTTGAAGAACATCTTGTCTTGAATTTGCATAATTCTATTCAGGTGAGTTCTTCTTCACATTTTGGTTGGTGTAATTAGGTTTTTCTTTCCATTTTTTGTTCTTTCCTTTTTCTCTCTCTGCCTTTAGAGAGTGAGGAATATTTTTTATAAAGTTCCTTGACCCTAAATTTAGTTTACGGCCTATCATTTTAAGTTCTAGGGATTCTTCATACCCTAGTTGTAGGTGTCAAGCGTTCGATCCTATTTATTTTGGTTGACATTTAATTAGGTATTTTTCTATTCTGTCAATCTTTTGCCCTTGTTTGTATGTCATTTTAAGGTAGTAAAATGTATTTTGTTTTTATTGTTTAATTAGGGATTTATAGGGTTCCAAAACCTACCCAATTTTGGTCTAGTTGTAGGCCACGTATCAAGAACCCTCACCCTAAATTTATGGTTTAACACCATTTGGTTCAAGTAATCACTGTTTTCCAACTAGCTATTGGCCCCCATGGCCCGTAGCTTTGGTTTTTATCCCACCCATCGCTTTCATCACCATAATTTCAAATTTTCTTAGAGTTAGCTAGTTATCAAGTCATTTTATTTAAAGAACCCCTTGCATTCTTACATTTTGAACTCTCTAACAAACTCTTAGCATTTATCATGTTAAGTGTTGGGAAATTTATAGCCAACCTCACAAACTTTGGGCCCTAGCATTCTTGCATCCCATTTACCATCCAAATAAAGAAAGAGGTTGTTGGTAGACTGATGGTAAAATATTCTCGACATCTAGACTCTTTGTAAAATTTATTTGTTAAAATTGATGACTCTGGTCTCTGGGTTCCAACATTTTGTCTTACCTTATGTTTTTTTTTTAAGAAACCCTCAGGGGTCCTCAGAACCTGGTGTCTAGAATAGGTTTATGTTTTGATGGATTTTATATATCATGATATATTTTTTTGTAGGTAACTCCGTAGGAAACTATGGAATATTCTTCATCAATATAGGAAGTTGAGCCTATGGGGTCATCGGTAAGGAAGACCAAAGAAGAGAGGGATATGGAAAGGAAAACCCTTACCATGAAGTACAAAGTGGACAACCAGATCAGATTTTCTAATTTAGAGAGTGAAATAAATAACATAACAAACACTAACCTTGTGATTATGACTATGAGGTAAGTAAGGCCATGTTAGAGACTGCACGGATGTAATACAAGGTGATTAAGACCACGATAGAGATGAATGTGAAGGAGTACACACCCTACATGTACTACTTCATAGTTAATATTGTCATCGATTCAACCTACTTTAATTGGGTCTAAATTATTTTAGACAACATAGACCTGCAACTTTGGGAATTCAAAGACACAAGGAGATTTTATATGACATCCTACATGATCTATTTGATAGCTAATCACAATAAAATTTAAGGAGTAGAGAAGGTTGGTTGCTGAGGTCATCATTTGAAAGATACACACCCGTGGGTTCATTACCAACAGCTTTAGTTGAAAAGGTTCACGAATTATTTTTGTATTGAAAATGATTCCTTTATATATAATGGTTATCAACTAATGGAGATGAGGAAGCCTGAGTGATAATAAGTATACATATTTGTAGAACTGGTTAGAACAAATGTTATTTTTTCATTGATGTCAAGCAATTGATTTACTTATTTTTATTGAGTTACCATATCATAAGAAGGAGAAGTTAAATGGGTGACAAATATAGATCAGACAATGATGAGGTAATGTTGATATAGTTGTTTACTACTATATATTTGATGTTATCATGTTGGTACACTTGAATGATTAAGTCAAAAATTACAAAGAGTTAAGTTATGACTAAAAAGAGTTACTCTATCCAGCTAGATAAAGTCAGTCGGTATAGAGTTGTGTTAGTTGGTTTCAGTTAGCGAGTACTGAGCACCGAGTAGTGAAAGAAGTTATTTACTGAGTTGCAAACCAAGTTACCAAGTATAGGATATTGAATGAAAATGATGATAAGATAAAATTTAATATGAAGCTATGATGATCTGGATGGAGATACGAATTAAAGGAAGTTTTTTAAAAGATCTACGAGTGAGAAAAATAAATGAGAAGATCTAAGGCGAAGATCAAGGGGTTAAACCTAATTATGAGAGTTCCAAGAAAAAGTTCAATTTACAAGGTAAAAGTTAAACAAAATACCGAGTTAAGATTTATGAAGAAGATGATCAAACGACTGAGCATAAATGATGAAAAAACTAAGAAAGGAGATTAAGAGGCCAAATTTTTTCTATATAAATGATGAGAAATAAATAGAGATCATGATATTGGTGAATTGAATTAAAAAGCTGAAGAAAAAAGTTACCGAGCAGAATAGATAAGTAGAAAGAGCATAATCTACAGTATGAAGCATAGAAAAATGGAGTATGTGATGCCAGCATTCATATGAGCATAAAGGATCTGAACCGAGAAAAAGGTATTTGTTATATTAATAGATCAAAGTTTCATTTTTGCTTATTATCATTTGTAACAAAGAAAATCTCTTAATTGAGTGGATTTAACAATCCTATTTGTAAATCCTAGACGTAGGTGACATTCCAAAAGAGTGTTTAAATTCCTCTAGAAAGGACACTCCTAATAGGGTGAACATATTAACCCATCTGACGTAAATCCCTTAACATGGTCACATTTAGAAAATGTGTTTGTAATCTCTTAACATGATAAGTTCTTAACTGAGCCTACTTCATAAAGGTACATTTTTATAGTGGGTCACAATTCCCATAGAGGTTTTTCCTATATTGAGTTTCCTCATTAAATCTAGTGTCAATTGATTTAAATCTTGTGTCAACTAAGTTTAATCTGGTGTTAACTGAGTTTGAATGATTAATTTGCACATTATGAGATGTGTGGTTGTTTAAGTTATTAAGTTTCTTGGTGAATCATTTATTACTGTATTCAGTTCTACCATGTGAATCAGTGAGCTAAGTTTTAAGTGTTTAAGTTTGATTTTGTCTTATTCACCCCCTCCCCTCTCAGTGGGACCAACAATTGGTATCAGAGCTGTAGTTCTTTGAAGTGTTAAGTTTAAAAGGACATGAGTCAACATCTAAAGATGTATAAGAAGGCAGCACCAAAGTTGAATAGGGAACATTTCTCTACATGGAAAAGCAAAATGAGATTGCATGTGCATGGTATAGGAGAATATGGACTTCATTTTCTTGATAATTAATATGTAGCACCGACTAATGCACCTTTGAAAATCACTAAGAAAAGATAGAAGCAAGAATATATGATGAACTTAATGGATGCACTACTTCAAAACAAATGTGGGATAAGCTTATTTTGACCTATGGTGGAGATCAGCATGTTTTGAAAGCCAAAGCAGAAAGTCTGAGAGGTAGATTTGATTCAATGAGAATGAAAGATGGAGAAAACATAATACAATATAGAACTAGACTTAAGGAGATCATTAATTCTATCAGACGAGCTAGTGGAGCCATAATAGAGGAAGATGTTACAAGAAAAATTTTGAGAACCCTGCTACCAAGTTATGTTATTCGAATATCTGCTATAAAGGAGTTGAGATCCATTACTCAGATGAATGTTTCACTTGATGCTACTATTGGTAAGATGGTTGTATCTGAGATTAATGGTTTTGATAATAGTCTTATTGCTACATCTAAGATTGAGTTTGCACTTAATTCATCTTTGAATATTGGAAGTTCCAAAGACTCTAGACCTAGTGATTCATATTTAAGCCATGCTAGTGAGATATTTTACAACTTTCAAAGTACTTTGGAAGAGTTATATGTTGTAGATGACGATAATAGGAGAGAGAGTTTGAAGAATTGTTGGATAGAAGGCTACAAAGAGGAAAAGGAAAACATCAAGGTAAGTTACCCTCAAAATTTTTTTAACTATAATAAGAGTAGTCATTTTGCATCTAAGTGCCCTGAAAATGATAATGAGGAGAAGATAGATAACAGAGATAAGGAAAAAAGGGAAAATAGATCTAGGAGATTGAAAGACTACAAAAAAAGGTTATAAATACTATCATATATCTAATGAATACCTAAGTGGTGATGATTCAGATGATAGTGATGAAAAAGAAGTTGTGTATATTGCTATTAAAGACAATTCTAATGAAGAAGAACCAAGATCCCTAGTATCACAAGTAAGTAAGAATGAAATATGGATTATAGATAGTGGTTGTTCACATCACATGACTTGTGACACACTTAAGATTATTTCCTTGGAAAATAATGATGGAGGATTTATTAGATTTTCTAATGGTGCTCCATACCCTGTGAAAGGAAAAGGTTATATAATTCTATTGAATAACACAAGATGTAATGATGTTTATTTGGTTGAAGGTTTAAAGTATAATCTGTTGAGTGTTGCACACTTAAATAATACAGGTCACCGACAAGAATTTAAGGATAAAAAGGTGAAATTTATTGATAAAAAAGAAAGTGTGATTGCTACTAGAGAACAATCTAAAAGCAATTTATTTTATCTTCATACTTCTATGAATAGTTACCTGTTTGCTAAAGTTGAGGATGCCTGACTATGGCAAAAAATGATTTGTCGTGTTAATTTTGATAACTTGATCAAAGTTAGTAAAAATATTAGAGTAAGAGGATTACCAAGATTAGAGAAACCCGAGAATTCTATGTGCAAAGAATCTCAAATGGGTAAGATGACTAAATATAGTTTTACAAGAAAGACTTATGTTACACAAGGAATTTTGGATTTAGTGCATACTAATTTATGTGGACCCATGAGAACCCAAAGTTACTATGGAGATAGATACTTTATTCTATTTGTGGATGATTATTATAGAATGATATCTGTAATGTTTTTAAAATAAATGTCTAATGCATTTCAAATGTTTAAGTGGTATAAGGCCCGAGTTGAGAAAGAAACAGCAAGATAACTAAAATGTGTGAGATCTTATAGAGGATGTGAGTTTACATCTGATGAGTTTATACTGTTTTGTAATGAAAATTGAATTAAGAGATAGATGCCTACACAGAGGACACCACAAAAAAATAGTATTGCTGAGAGAAGAAATAGATCTATTGTTGATTGTGCTAGGACACTGATAATTGAGAAAAGTATTTCACAAAACTTCTCGAGAGAAGCAGTCAGTATTCTTGTTTACACACTAGACCGAGTACAAATGACAAAGGTGTTGGAATTAATGGGAAGTAGTACTGAGAGGGGAGGGGTGAATCAGTACCTCTAAAACTTTTAACACCTTTCTTGATTCATTATTAGTAATCATACATTACTGCATTACCAACCATTACTGTTGTTCTCTCTTATGTATGCATTGTTCATTCATAATCTTTAATGGTTTGCAATATTCATAGAAACATTCATGAAAATGATAAACACATAACACAAGATATGGTATCTCAAAAAAATCTTGTTAGGAAGTAAAAACAACGGTGGGGATGACACCCACAAAACTTCACTATCTGCAGGATGGAAGGGAGCCGGTTAAGCCTTACAATTTGATCACTTCTGATGATCTACCCTGTTAGGAGTATTAAGGTGGAGATCTGTTAAGATCTACTCTATTAATAGCTTTAGCAACACTGATTTAAGTGTGCACTTAGTTATGAGATTTTACAATAGGACGGTTAAGCTCACCTTTCTTGAAAGGATCTCATTAGTGTACTACACTTGTTAGAATGAGTAAAAATGTTGACCTGAATATATACAGTCTATAATTTCTGATTACAGATCCATTAAAGCTCTCAGATGTATAATAACACCTTAAGTGATTGATGAATACCTTTTCTCTGTTTGTCGGTAGCCTCTGTTCTGTTCTTGAAACTGACTTGATTATTTTTCTATCCTTCTGTCTGAATTCTCTATCTGGTTTCTAGTTGCTATCTGTGGCTACTATCTTCATTGAAAAAATTCTATTCTCAATGGATTGAGCACCTATTTATAAAAGTATTTGACCTATCTTGGAATTCACACATTACAATGTTAACTCTTAGATCCAAGGTTTACAACTTAACCTTGATCTTCAGTTTGCATGTTTTTTTTTTTCAGTAAAAGTAATTAAAACAATAGTAAATACATTTCTTTCTCTGCACATAATGGATTTAAAAGTAAATCAAGAATTTATAAATACAACTTCAGTGATTTATCTAACGTGGAAAGTCATATCCACTTTTTGCGGGATGTAACTAACTGTCGATTCTTGGTCATTGGTTTGAACTTGAAGTTTGTTGGCGTTCCTTTGTTTGAACTATTTTCTAGGTTCCCTTTGTCTTTTTGGTTTCTCTATGTGTTTTTCAATCAGGTTGCACTATTGTTACTCTTCGGGTTTCCTTAACCTTTTTTCATCGGATAACACTTAACAGTGTTTATCGGGTAACCTTAGCGTCGGGTAGTGCAGTGCCCTATCTATCGGTGTTGTGTAAACTGATGGTGCAGATCATGTTTTTCTCTAAGTATACTAATGGAAAAATATAATTCCTTCAATCTCCCCATTTGACATTAGTATCAAAAACTGATATGTGCATAGTACAAAAGTGTTTAGTATATACACCATGTTTGTATCCTTGTCATCATATGACTCCCCCTAACTGTGTGCATCGATATAGTATATGTATATGTACATGTATACTATTCATTCTCTATATGTACATTATTTCCCCTTTCGTTTACAATACATATGATTTCCTCCTTTTAACTGAGGTGAGTGAACATATCAAATTCCCCCTTTCTTTGATACTGATGACAAAAATGTACAACTTATAATATGCCAAAATTGTGACAAAAATGTGCAACTTACAATGTGTCAAATATGTTAGAATGGGTTATTTTGGTATCTTTAAGAATTTTATCCCATTGTTCTTTCAGCTATTCCAGTGACATGTGTTGTAGCTCTAACCTTGCGTGCATATCATAAATGTTGTCTAGAATAGACATTTCTGGGGTGGCAATTAGTTTATTTTCCTGTGTCACATGTTGTTGCAGGAGTGTAAGTGTCGGTAAGAGATTAGCTTGGAGCTCATTTACCTCATCTCTGTACTTAATCTCTACAAACTTTATGTCTTGTCTCTGTTTCCTATCCTGTATGATTTTCTCATTGTGCAATTTAAGTGCTTCTTCAGTGTTGGTGAGACTTTGTGCACTGCACTTAAGATCAACATCAATTTTTTCTATGTTGTCAATATACTCTTGAGTGAGTTGATCTAAAGTGTACAATTTCAGTATTAAGGTAATATCTTCTAATATGATTGGTTCAATTGTACTTACCAATTCAGATAGGTTGACCTTTTTCAGTGCCACTTCTTGGCTTATCTTTTCGGCTAACTTGAACTCATACTTTTGTTCAAGTCTCTCTTCCATAACTTTCTCAGCATAAATATTTTGAGATTTTATTGCATCTGTGAGTATGACCAGTTGATCAAGCATTGGATATTTTTGATCAATATCTATATCAGGTACAATTTGTTGAAGTATTCCTCTTGCTACTTCTAGTACCTTGGCCTATTTTTCTTCTCTTTTCAGTTTGTCTTGAATAGATTTTCTTTCACAGAGCTTGGCATACTTTGTCAATGCAGTTGGATCTAATGTTCTTGGATCACAAACTGGAATCTCAATTATTTCATCTTGAGTTACTAGATTCTTATTCTTTCCTTTCTTCTTCTTTGAGATTTGAGGGGAAGAAGATGTATGAACTACCATAGCTAGTTCATTTGTTCTCTCTGAATTACTTGGTGAAGGCTTTGTAGAAGATGCTTCTTGTGTCTTCTTCTTAGGTGGCACCTATCAGTTATGTGAAGACATCTCTTCATTAACTTTGGGTGTTTCTGCAGAATGTGCTTCTGATTTATTTTCCAGCTCACCCTTGTTTTCTTCTTCACCTTTCTCTTTTTGTTTGTCCCCTTTTTCCTTTTGAGTTTCATCCTTATTTTGATTAGTCAAAGTATCTTTCTAATCATCGGTTGCAGCTTTCTCTGTAGTTGTATCAGTGGTTTCTTTAGCTTCTCCATCACCCTTGTCCTCGGGTGTGCTTGTATCCTTTTCACTAGATCCATCATTTCCCTCTAGTATGTTTATTGCCTTCATTAAGATAGGCATGTTATTTTGAGTTGTAGCTTGGGATTTGTCAATAGTGGTTTCCTACTCATCAGTTTGAGCCTTTTCAGAAGTGACATCCTCATCTTTTTGTCTTTCTTCTATAGGGTCTGGTGCTTTTGAGTCCATGATTGAAGTATCCTTTACTGTCTCATCAGCAACATCAATTATTGTATGATCTAATGGCTTAAATCTTTGTTGTTGTGCTTGATCCTTAAGTGTAATAAATATGACATCATCTCTCTTTTGTGGATCTTTGTCAAAGTCATAGTTAGTGATATCTTGGATAATATCATCCATGACTGTGTCTAAGTTAATAGGCTCATTATAACTTTCAGTATTGTCTAGAGTAATGTGCTAAGGAATTGCATTTTCTATCTCCTCCTCTTTATGAGGTGTATTGGTGAGAAGTAATTGAGTCTCACCACTTGTCGCCTCTGTCGGTAGATCAAGGAGTTGTCTCCATTTATGTTCAGTCATAGTATCTAGATCAATGAACTTGTTTTCTAGCACCTTGTAAGCTCTTATCTTGGCAACAAATTTTCCTGAGTGCTTTTTAAGCATTTCTTTGATCTCTTCAACTTTAGATTCGGGAGGCATTAGTCTCACAAGTACTGTTTCCCTTTCTTCTCTCTCTATTTGTAGAGCATATGACCATTGTTGATATACCCTTTTACCTAACTCTTGAGGTATTTGACTGAAAAATTCTACAAGTACATATTTGTTCTTGATAATTGACTTTATGACTGCCTTTTGTATCTTATTCTGATCCTCTAGGTTTAGAGTATCCCATTGTCTAATTTTCTTATCAGTCATTGTACCATGTGTAGCAATGGATTTGGTAGCTTCATCAACTATTTGATTTCTGAAGTTCTTCTTTTCTACATCAGGCTAATCATATTTAGTGTCGTCTATGTCAGCCTTTGTCCTAACCAACCTTTTCCTCTTCTTTGGAGGTGTTGTTTTCATAGTTTGTTGCCTTGTTCTCTTAGTTGGATGCTTCCTTATGTAGGTCCTTACTTGACCTTTATTAAGGGGTTTTGTTTTGGTTACAGCAGTTTGATTCCTTGTCCTCTGCTTCTTTGCAGGAGGTGGAGGTGGAGGTGTATTAGATTCAGTCTCCTCAGAATCTGATTTCTTTTCTTCTTGTTCCTCACCAATGGTGCCCTATTCATCGGTTGACTCTAGTTGATCTTGTTCATCATCTGTTACTGATAGAATCTTCTTGAGATTCTTAACCATTTTATCCTTTTTTTTTATAGTCTTCTTTATTTCTAGGCCTTGTTTTATCTTTGATTTGGCCTCTTCATAAGTTCCAAACCTTGTTTGTTTACTATCAATGGGCTTATTTATTAATGCCTCAATTGCACTTGTAGCTTGATCAAAATTGATCTCATAGTCCATTGGTGCTAACCAAGCTGTCCTTGGTACAACTAGTTTGATATGGGTGAAATATGTGTCTATCATAAAACATATTTCATCTTTATGTTTTTCTACAAGTTGTTCGGGAATGCTAGTCCTCTCCATCATCTTTTCCTTGAACTCAAGCAAGTAAGAAGACATAAAAAACTCAAAATTGTCTCCTAGTGACTTAATCAGTTCACTAATCTGATGTGTTACTGGTTTGGTAGTGTCCCATACTACTTTTCCTATTGAAGGAAAGTATTCTTGAAAATAGAAAAATATACACATGATATGTGAGCTGAACTTAAATGTGTTGGTCTTTTAAGACCTGATTTTGATCATGTTCTCATCAAGTTGTTTTAATAGGATCTCACATAGATCCACCTGAATTCCTTTTTTCACTATCTTGTAAGTTGTGCTTACTGCTATTGCAGAAATGATGTTCAATTTTCTAGCTTGAAAATTTTTATACCCAACTACACATGCACCAAATTTGAGTTCTTCGTTGGTGATTGTGTTTACTTTGAGACCTCTATTGTCTCCTTCTACATTGGTGAGTTTTTCAACTTCTTTCATGGATGGATGCTTGTGTGCCCTAGGTTTTTCAGTTATTAGATAACCAGTGACAGTGTGAAGAACATCCTTGGTTATTTTCTTTGGTTGGTCTAGCCATAGCTTGTTTCCATGCATTCTGCTCAAGACTAACCTTATCCATTTTGTTTTGAATTCCCTCGGGAAATGTAGGGCATTAGTTAACCCTTTGACCTCCAAGTGTTTATGCTCTTCCTTTAGTTTTCCTTTTGTATCACACAGCTTATTAAAAGCTTCATCCATTTCAAGATCATTTATCTCTGTGATCTTGCAGTGAATATAAGACCTAACGTCTTCTATGAGCAAAACCCTACGTGGGATTTTCAAAAATGCGCTGGTTTCATCAGGTTTTGATGCAATTTCTGGGAATACTTTATACTTCGGCTCTACACATGTACTTTTCTTGATGAACTTCACCACATTCCTCTTATCACTCTTGATCTTAGTGGTTCTTGAGGTGGTTGCCATTGTATTTCAAGTTTTTAGGGTATTATGGAAATTAGGGCTCTCTTGATAAAATAATGACATAGATCTTTCAGTTCCTTTGGTACTTACTTTAATTCACAATAGTGATGAAAGATCTATTTTCTATGTACTAAATCGATCTGTGGATGCTTCTTCTTTCTGCTCTTTAATCACTTTGTTTTTGCTCTGCTTTCTCTTCAAATCGCGGGTGAAAAATGAAGTCATCCCGTTGACTATTTATAGAATTTTTGACCTAAGTCTTTGTAATAAATTCTCAATGACTCATCATGACATGAAGACAGGTTTTGTAGGGAAGATTTTAAAAAACATCGTTGGTGAAGTTGAGTTTCCTGGGATAGTTGTTAACAATGTTTCTTGTACCGAAAGATATCGCTATTCTATCATGACAACTTCTGAACTTTTCTTTCTTGCTAATAGGCGTCAGGTTATATTGGCAATTTAGCCATTTTATGAGTTGACCGACAATTTCTAGTAAGTGTAAAATAGCTCATCATTATGTTCACCGGTGATTTTAGGTAAGTATTTATCGACGGTGTTGCATTCTTAGATTTGTAACAAGTAATATAATATGCATCTTTTGTTCATGCAGATTTTGACTATCTATCAATTATATAATGGAACTGATGTAAAATATGAATTGATGTAATGCAATTCCATACTTACTTGTTCAGCTTAAGTGGGTTTTCACCATTTGCATTTCTTTGTCTAGCTTCATCATTTCTTGAAGCTTTTCTCCACATTTTTTCTCTTTCCCTCTAGATATTTTCAATGGTGTTTCCATTGGGATATGTGCTTGACTCTGTCAATCAGTCTTTGCAATCTTTCTTGAGATGAACAACTTTGTGATAGTGTAAGCATGCCATTCTAGAGTTTGACTAGCCTCTAGACCCTTTGGTCTATGCTCTTATGCAATTTGCAACAATGTGACCATATCTGCCACACGCTATACATTTGTCCAAGTCTTGTAATCCCATACACATTGATTACCAATTCTCTTTGGTTGATAAGGAACTTCTTTACCTTTTGGCTTCCATGCTTGCCTTTTTTTTCCATCATTCTTCATATGTGTGCCCATTTATTTTGCATGTATGACAGTATTTGTCCATGTAGGTTTCCTTCTTTGGTTGTTCTATCTTGCTCTTGCATTCATAAGCCTTATGTCCTTTCTTTTTACATTTATAACATAATCCTATGAATGTAGGTGTAGATTTAGGAATACATTTCATTTTAATTTGACATACATTTGATGTGTGCCCTCTCTTTTCATAGTGCTTGCATGTCAGCTTTCTTGGTCTTGGATTTTCATAGACATTCTTTGGGTTTGATGATTCTCCATTTTTCATAAAGCCTATACCATTGTTGTTGTTGACTCTTCATTGTCCTTCAAGAAAGTCATCCATTCTTTTATTTCTTTCTTCACTCTTTCTGATAATCTCATTATGTTGTTGCTGAATTCTAACCTCATGTTTTAGCTTTTCATTTTCTTCTCTTAGTTCACCGATAATCTATATTCTCTCAATGAGTTCCACATTTATTCTGTTTTCTTCTTGACTCATAAGAATAATCTAATTTGTGAGATCATGGTGATACTCAGCATGTCTTTGAATTTCCAATTCCTTTTCTTATAGTTTCTCTATAATCTTCCTTTTTTCATCAATAGCAAGTGTATTTTTGTTTCATCTTGTCTAGCAAAACTCATCACATCAATCATTCTTACCATCTGGCTCTCTTGACTGATTTGCAACATCTTTATTTTCTTTGTTAGGTGTTGATTGATCTCCTTTAGATTTGTGATGTTCTCTTCTGATGTGTCTGATGTATTACTTGCATTTGATCCTGAAGATTCAAATAAATCTAGAATCTCTTCTTCTTGATAGTCTTTTTCATTATTCTGGGTAGCCATACCTTTCCTCTCATCTCGTAGCTCTCTCATATTGATTCTAGCTTCTTTATATTGTTCATATAACATCTGTATCTCAAGATTTGTGTTCTCGATATTCTTATCAAGTTTTTACTTCTCCATTGTATGATCTTTTCTCTTAAGCCTTTAAGATTTCAAAGAAGAGACTTAGCTCTAATACCAATTCCTGGAATTAATGGGAAGTAGCACTGAGAGGGGAGGGGTGAATTAGTAACTCTAAAACTTTTAACACCTTTCTTGATTTATTATTAGTAATCATACATTACTGCATTACCAACCATTACTGTTGTTCTTTCTTATGTATGCATTGTTCATTCATAATCTTTAATGGTTTGTAATATTCATAGAAACATTCATGAAAATGATAAACACATAACACAAGATATGGTATCACAGAAAAATCTTGTTAGGAATTAAAAATTGCGGTGGGGATGGCACCCACAAAACTTCACTATCTGCAGAATGGGAGGGAGTCAGTTAAGGCTTACAATTTGATCACTTCTGATGACCTACCCTGTTAGGAGTATTAAGGTGGAGACCTATTAAGATCTACTCTATTAAGAGATATAGCAACCGTGATTTAAGTGTGCACTCAGTTATGAGATTTTACAATAGGATAGTTAAGCCCACCTTTCTTGAAAGGATTTCATTAGTGTACTACACTTGTTAGAATGAGTACAAATGTTGACCTAACTATATACAATCTATAATTGCTGATTATAGATCCATTAAATCTCTTAGAAGTATAATATCACCTTAAGTGATTGATGAATACCTTTTCTCTGCTTGTCGGTAGCCTCTGTTCTGTTCTTGAAACTGACTTGATTCTTTTTCTATCCTTCTGTTTGAATTTGCTATCTGGTCTCTAGTTGCTCTCCATGGCTACTATCTTCATTGAAAAATTTCTATTCTCAATGAATTGAGCACCTATTTATACAAGTATTTGACCTATCTTGGAATTCACGCAATACAATGTTAACTCTTAGATCCAAGGTTTACAACTTGACCTTGATCTTTAGTTTGCATGTTTTTGTTTTTAGTAAAACTAATTAAAACAATAATAAATACATTTCTTTCTCCACACATAATGGATTTAAAAGTAAATCAAGAAGCTATAAATACAACTTCAGTGATTTCTCTGACGTAGAAAGTTAGATCCACTTTTTGTGGGAAGTAACTGACTGTCGGTTCTTCGTCGTCGGTTTGAACTTGAAGTCTATCAGCATTCCTTTGTTTGAGTTGTTCATCAAGTTCCCTTTGTCTGTCGGGTTCCTCTTTATGTTGTTGCATCAGGTTGCACTGTTGTTACTCGTCGTGTTTCCTATACCTTTTTATCATCGGATAACACTTAACAATGTTTATCGGGTAACCTTAGCGTCAGGTAGTGTAATGCCCTATCTATCGGTGTTGTGTAAACCTATGGTGCAGATCATGTTTTTCTCTAAGTGTACTAATGGAAAAATATAATGCCTTCAAAAGGTACCAACAGAAAACCTTATGAAATCTGGTATGAACAGAAACCTAATGTGAGTTATTTCAATGTTTTTGGAAATAGATGTTATATCTTGAAAGATTCTAGAGAAGGAAATTTTGATTCTAAAGGGGATGAAGGAATATTCTTAAGATATTCTACAAAGAGTAAATCCTATAAATGTTTAAATAAGGTTACTAACAAAATGGTGGAATGTGCAAATGTGAATGAATGAGGTTACAGAAAAGAATGATGAAGAAAGAAAAAAATTAACATGAAGACTATGATAAGTTTGTATATGTAAAACCTGATGTTTCTGAAACCTTACCAAGAGAACCTATCAAGGAGGAAGCTGAACAGATTTCTCTACAATTGAATGATGAGGATGAAGCATAGAGACCTACCAAGCCTATTTTATAAAAATATGTGAGGATGCACCATTCTCCAAGAAAGATTATTAGAAATAAAGATGTTGTAGTGATGACAAGAAGCAAGGTAAGAGACCACACATGTTTGATATCTTCATTTGGGCCAAATAAATTTAAAGAAGGACTAGATAATGAAGATTGGATGAAAGAAATGAAAGAAGAGTTTGATCGGATAGAAAAGAAATGTACATGGACTTTAGTACCTAGGCCTAAGGATAAAAATGTTATTGGTTGTAAATGGATTTTTAGAAATAAGCTGAATGAGAATGGAGAAGTTATCAGAAATAAAGCTAGATTGGTTTGCAAAGGTTATGCACAAGAAGAAGGCATATATTATGGAGAGACTTTTGCACCTATTGCTAGATTGGAAGGAGCTAGAATACTTCTAGCTTCTGCGGCTTACAAAGGATTCAAAGTTTATTAAATGGATGTTAAGTCAGCATTTCTAAATGGGATACTGGAAGAAAAAGTTTAAATTGAACAACCTGAAGGATTCATTGAGAGCACAAATAAGAACAAGGTATGTAAGTTACAAGCACCCCGAGCATGGTATGAGAGATTGCATTCTTATCTAATGAAAATATGATTTTAAAGAACAAGTGATAATAAAAATGTTTACTTGAAGTGTGACAGTGACAAAAAGGTTTTGATTGCTGAGATTTTTGTTGATTATATTATTTTTGGAGGCAATAACACCTTATATAAGGCATTTTCTGATGAAATGAGAAAAGAGGTTGAAATTTCAATGATCAAAAAGATTAAGTTCTTTCTAGGAATATAGATACAACAAGTTGCAGAAGGGGTCTATATTACAGAAGCTAAGTATATCAAAGAGATCGTCAAAAAACTTTCTATGGAAGATTCCAAGCCTCTTGGAGCACCAATGGTCACAGGATAAAATTATCTAAAGAAGATGATACACAAGAGGTGGATAATACTTTGTACCAATTTATGATTCATAAACTATAGTATGTTATTCATAGGAGACCTGATATAGCACATGATGTTGGGATTGTTGCAATATTTTCTTCTAATCCTAAGGAAACACATATGTCTGTAGCCAAGAGAATTTTTAGATATCTGAAAGGAACTAGAGATTTTTGTTTACTGTAAAAGAAATGAGGTACTTTTGATCTATAAATATACACTGATGCAGATTGGGCTGGAAATGTTGATGATAGGAAATGTAATAGTGGAGGAGAATTCTTTCTAGGTGAAAGATTGGTCACATGGCTAAGAAAGAAGAAATTTTGCATTTCAAAGTCTACTGTCGAGGAATAATATGTTGTTGCTGCAATGAATTGTGCCAATATTGTTTGGATCAAATAGCTACTTGAAGATATGCAAGAGATTATCTCAAATCCTATAACTATTTTCTGTTGATAACACAAGTGCTATAAATATATTAAATAACTTGGTTATGTATTCAAAGACCAAACACATTTCTATTAAGTATCACTACTTAAGAGAACAAGTTCAAGAGAATAATGTGGTATTGGAATATGTGAATTCAAAGTAACAATTGGCTAATATCTTTACAAAGCCACTACCAAAGGATGCTTTTGAGTGTCTTAGACGTAAATTAGGGGTTCTTCCCCTATCCAATATTCACTAATAAGCATGAGGCATGCTGCATCAATTCTATACTTTATTAGAATATATATTCTTGAATTGATGTTACTATGACACACTTTAGGTGATTCCTGAAGTTGTGTGGAGATTTATATATATAATGAATATTTTTACATCTAAGGTATCCCCTGCTAAAACAAGTTTTTCAAGAGTTTGACTTTTTGGCATTGTTGTCAAAGAGGGAGAGAATGAATTGATCAAATTTATCCATAAGGGAGATATTGATGAAAGAAGGAGGGAATGAATTGCTACCATCTACTCATGAAGAAGAATCAGAATGTATGCTACAATGTCAGAAGATTTATCCAAGAGGGAGAACAATGAACAATTTAAATATCATAAATAGAACTATCAGCTCAGAGCGAGTAATGAAAGAGATTGACAGTATTGAGATTTGAATAATCAATTGCTATAGTACTACTATAGTGTTTCCATCAATGCAAAATAAGGAGATTGTTGATCAACTAATGGAGATGATGAAGACCGAGTGATAATAAGTATATATGTTCATAGAAATGGTTAGATCAGTTTTTATTTGATCATTGATGTCAAGTAATTGATTTACTTATTTTTATTGAGTTACCATATCATAAGAAGGAGAAGTTAAATGGGTGACAAATACAGATTAGACAATGATGAATTAATGTTGATATAGTTGTTTTTTACTATATATTTGATGTTTTCATGTTAGTACACTTGATTGATTAAGTTGGAAATTGTAAAGAGTTAAGTTATGAAGTTCAAAAAGAGTTACTATACCGATATATATAGAGTTAGTAGGTATAGAGTTGTGTTAGTCGGTTTTAGTTACTGAGCACCGATTAGTGAATGAAGTTATTTATCGAGTTGCAAAGCAGGTTACTGAGTATAGGATATTTCTTGAAAATGATGATAAGATAGAATTTAATACAAAGATACAATGAATTGGAAGGAGACGAGAATTAAAGGAAGTTTTTGAGAAGATCTACGAGAAATAAAATTCAATGAGAAGATCTAATGCGAAGATCAAGCGATTAAACCTGATTATGAGAGTTCCAAGAAAAAGTTTAAGTTACGAGGTAAAATTTAAACGGTTTACCGAGTTAATATTTATGAAGAAGATGATCAAACGACTGAGTGCAAATGATGGAAAACCTAAGATAGGAGATTAAGAGGAAAAATTTTGTCTATATAAATGATGAGAAATAAATAGAGATTATAATGCTCGAAAATTGAATTAAGAAGCAAAAGAAGTTGAAGAATAGAGTTACCCAACTGAAAGAGAAGAATCTACAGTCTGAAGTAGAGACAAATGGAGTATGTGATGCCAGTATTCCTATGAGCATAAAGGATCTTAACCAAGAAAAAGGGAGTTTCCATATTTAAAGATCAAAGTTTTATTGTTGCTTATTAGTATTTATAACAGACAAAATATCTTAACCGAATGGAGTTAATAGTCCTATTTGTAAATCCTAGACATAGGTGACATACCAAAAGAGTGTTCAAAGTCCTCTAGCAAGGCCACTCCTAATAGGGTGAAGATCTTAACCGATCTAAGGTAAATCCCTTAATAGGGTCACATCTAGCAATTGCATTTGTAATCTTTAAAAGGATAAGTTCTTAACCAAGCATACTTTAGAAAAGTACATTTTTATTGTGGGTCACAATTCCCATAGAGGTTTTTCACATATTGGGTTTCCTCGTTAAATCTGGTGACAACTGAGTTTAATCTGGTGTTAACAAAGTTTGAATGATTGATTTTTATATTATGAGATGTATGATTGTTTAAGTTATTAAGTTATTTGGTGAATCGTTTATACTATATTTAGTTCTACTAAGTGAATTAGTGAGGTAAGTTTTGAGTGTTAAAGTTTGATTTTGTCTGATTCACTCCCCCCCTAGTGGAACCAACATATAATTGAGTAATAAGGCTCACAATTGACGTAGGGTGTCAGTTTTCAAAGGAAGTGATGACCCTGATTGAGCCTTGGGGGTGTTGGTTTTTCACTAGCATGCCTACATTCATGTGTCAAGATTTTCCAGGAACCAATTCCTCCTCGCATGACACTACAATGACCGAGTATTCTTACTCATGTTTTATTGATAGATTTTGAAAGTAAACCTTCTGATGACCGTGAAGAAGGTCAAGGTGGTCAGATTACCTTTTTCTTACAAGGATAATAAGCACACTCTTTCGGCCACAAAAGAGGCAGATAATGAATTGTAGAGCCTTTGTCTGGGGAGGTTTAACCTAAAACAACCGTAGTATGAACCAAGGGGAAAATTAATTAAGTGGTCCCTAAAATTTTTGATGGCTATCTCCATCACCTCAAGGATTTATGGTCTGATTTTCAAGATTATTTTGATCTACATCTTCGCCAACATCACTGGATCACAAAGTGCTATATGGTCAATTTTAGTTTGTCTAAATTTCCCAAAGGTTTTACTGATACCTCAGTTGTTTTAGATCCTATTTTTTACCAAGAAAAGATAGAAGATCAGGTCCTCCCAAGAATTAATTGGGATGAGCTGACAATTTTGAATATCAGGGGAGTCACCTAGGAATTCGTGGAAAGAAACATTGTCATCTTTGAACTTGAATGTCCCAGAGGAAGTTCTAAGCGAATGAAAATAAGAAAAATCCCAACCCTCTCAGTAGTATGAGAGGTGAGAAAAGTATAAATGTGGTACCTCATCCACATTTTTGAATCCCCTCCAAGAAGCCCCAATAGAGTTAATATTTGAGGAGTTGGGAGATAAGATGGATAAGTTGTAGAAGCTTGCTTCTTTCACAAATAGGGGGTCATTTTTGGAATGAGTGTAGAACCCCTTTTGACCACACAACCTTCCTAAGTAGTGACAAGCTCAATTGTTCCTATCTTGAATATCCTACATATCAATGTCAATGATGAGATGGATGATCAAGATGAGGAGGACATTCCATTGTAGCATCCCAAAAGGAAAAAGAAGAAAAGAAAATAGATGACCTTGATGATTCTCCCAATGACCCCAACCCCCAAAGATTAGAAGATTTTTATGATGCACAAGATTTGAAAACCAAAGAACACCATGAATATCGAGGTAAATATCTCAGATATGTCTAATATGATAATAGATAAATATAAAAGAAATAATTTATATGGGACCATGTCGTGCCCTTGTTTTAAGATATAATGAATGATCTTATGGTCCTGCACAGTGCAAGAAAGAAAAGAAGGTGCATTCCATTTTTGTGACAAAGAGAAATACCAAAGGAGAGATGATGGGAACAATGACCATGTCGCTTGAGAATAAATAATACTTTAAGGTTACTCCCTGAGACTACCAGATAGACAAGAACAACCTCGGGAAGATAAATAAGTGGGCCTAGCTCAAGAAACTTTATGAGGTTGTTGATGCGGTGAGTGAGAGATTTCTAAAAGAGTATCAAGGGAAGAAAGAGGTGCAAGTCTTATTGACTAAAATGAAGGATTCGGTTACAGAGCTTACCTCCCCCATTGTATCTACAATGCCTAAAGAAACCAACTAGGGACAAATTATTGGATGATATTAGTTTTTGGTACTAATCATGTTGTTGATGCTCATGGTTTGTCACTGATGTTAACATATATTTCAGTGAAAGAAGACAGACTAGTTACTTGACTGGAAGGCATGTACAAACACTATACAGATGAACCAGAATGAGAGAAATTGGATTTAAGTAGAAGACTGAGTTTTGACCTTACATCTAAGGCCACCTGACTTTATGTTTCATATCATGGATGTTATAGTTGTTTTAGTAAAGAATATTTTTTTGGACTGTAACTGTGATTCTAGACAGAGAAGGTCTCTTTGTTTTGGGCATATCTTGCTGAGGAAGATGTTTTAGAACTTACGAGCTTACTAATGGAGAGCTGACATATGATGGTGAAATGGGTTGAGTTCAATTTCTATTTTGGTACTGATGACATCATCTGAGGCGTGTGTTCTGGAGAAGACTTATTTCCTAGCCGACTTCAGACTTGTAATGTGTGGAAATCAATTTTTAGCATGGATTACAGATCTGGAAGTATTTTTAATAAATTGTAAATATTATATACTTGTTATAGGTATCATGTGTATCTTAGCAAGGGATTATGTAAATATTTGTATGATGGGAAGCCTTAATTGGCCAACCTAGTTAATTGTATATTAGGAAAGCTTAACTGGTTGACCTAATGGGTTATTGTAAGAGGGTATATATGAGTGATCTTTTCATTTGTGAAAAGTGGGGTAGAGAAAGAAAAGAGAAAAGATTTGTGAAGCTGCAAAGCTTGACTACTGGATAGAGAGAAGATTTGGTACTTCATGGGAACTGACCAAGCAAAGACAATTGCTATCAGACAATTCACTGGATTGTGTACTTTTTGTATACACTTGATGCGGATTGTGAATCCTTGAGGGTGGCTTTAACCTTCTTTGGGCAGTGAGCCTACTACTTTCATTGAATCCTAACAGGGTTTGTCTCCTAACAGGGAATATGTACTATAATGTAATAACAAGCTCCTAACAGGGCTAATATATTTTAACAGGGATACTATACTCTCAGTACATTATTTTGTGGGTGTTAATTCCCACCGGGGTTTTACCTTTAACAGGGTTTCCTCGACAACAAACATTGTGTTATGGTGTTGGAAATTACTATGTTATTTACTTTTGATGTTATGGTTCATA
>MU225573.1:1151852-1175129 GCA_018584345.1 Thuja plicata | reverse complement strand
CCCCCCCCTCATAGTTGTCTTGTGGACTGTTATTGCTAACAATTGGTATCAAAGCTACTGGTCCTCAGAGAGAAAGTTTAACAGCTTTTGGTGATCCTAAAGATGACTTACTACAAGAAGGATAGTCCAAAGTTTGATCCTAAAAACTTTGACAGTTGGCAGAACTATATGAGAACACATTTGCTATGTCTGGGAATTGAGTACTGGATGATCACAAAGAAGAATGTAGCAATAGTGACTGAAGATGAGCTGGACAAGGCTACTGAAGGCAAAAATAAACTATTTTCCTACAATATGGTTGCAAGGGAATCTCTGATCAGCACCCTATTTGAAGGAGAATTCACTGAAGTGAAGGACTTGGACTCTGCACATGACATCTGGAAAAGAATAGAAGCATTGTATGTTGGAGACAAATTTACAAAACAAGCGAAGTTACAGAACTGGAAAACAAAGATGGAATCACTGAAGATGAGAGAAGATGAGAATGTTAAAGCATATGCACAGATAATTACTGAGGTAGTTACTAGTATTAGGAACTTTGGAGGTACTTACAACAAGGAAGAAGTAATTGCAAAGATTCTCGGATCTTTGACACCTGCATATAGAACCAAAGTACAGGCTATAGAGGAGATCATACCTTTGACACCGAACTTCACCAGAGAGATGCTGATTGGCAAGCTTACTACATTGTAGGCCTGAGAATTGGGAGACACTTTACCTAAGTTAGAGTCAGCATTCAAGGAAACTGTGCACAAGAACAAGAAGACCTTATTTGGAAATGCAAGTAGTAGTGATCTAAGAGAAGAACTTGGAGCTTATGCTTATGAATGGGAACAGATATAGGAAGAAGAAAGAAAGCTAGATGAAGTTGTGGCACTGATTTCTAGAAGAGAAAAGAGTGGTAAGGGTAAATTTGAAGGAAAATTACCTTTGAAATTTTTTTCATGTAATAAGATTGGTCATTTTGCATCTAGATGTCCTACAAGAATCCCAAAGCACAAACCTAAGTTTTTAAAGTCTAAGTTCTCAAAAGATAAGGAATTTTATTATGCTAGTGAGGGAATATCTGATGATGAGGATGATAACTTTGATGATATTGGATTCATTGTTATTAAAGATGATGCACCTATGCATGAGGAAAAAGCCCTAGTATCCCGAGTTGAAAAGAAATCTGAATGGGTTATAGCTAGTGGATGTTCACACCATATGACTGGAGATAGGAATAATTTTGTGAGTTTGAAGAAACATGATGGTGGTGTTGTCAGATTTGGTGACAATACTCCTAAACTCATTATTGGAGTTGGATCTATTTATTTGGATGGAAATACTAACACTGAAAATGTATTACTTGTTGATGGACTTAAACATAACTTGTTGAGCATTGGATAGCTAGTGGACAAGGGTTATCAGCTGAATTTCATTAATGGGAAATGTTCTATCAAGAGTAAGACAGGAGACTTGATAGCATCTGGTTCTAAATCCAGAGGTAATGTATTTGAACTTAACACATTTGAAGCTACTTATTTTAATGCTAAAGTTGATGAGAGTTGGTTATGGCACAGAATATTTTGTCATGTTAATTTTGATAACATTGTGAAGGCAAGTATGACAAAAGCAATAAGAGATCTACCTAGAATTGTGAAGTCTTATAAAACTATGTGTAGAGAATGTGTCATGGGGAAACAAACTAGAAGCAATTTCAAGAGCAAGGCCTATTCTGCAAAAGGCAATTTGGATCTGGTGCATATAGATCTGTGTGGTCCTACAAGAACAAGATCATACTATGGTGAAAGGTTTTTTATACTTTTTATTGATGAATTTTCTAGAATGATGTGGGTTACATATCTGAGAGAGAAATCAGAGGCATTTGACAAATTCAAGATATTCAAGGCAAAAGTTGAGAATGAATCTGGTTTAAATATGAAATGTTTGAGATCAGAAAGAGGAGGAGAGTTTACTTCAGAACTATTCAATACATACTGTGAAGAGAATGGAATACACAGACAAACTTCAGCCCCTAGAACTCCACAACATAATGGGATAGCAGAGTGAAGAAACAGATGTATATTAGATGTTGCAAGGACTATGTTGCTGGAAGGAAATGTATCACATGTTCACTAGAGAGAAGCAGTTGGGACTGCTATGCACACATTGAACAAAATTCAAATCAGAGAAGGTACAAGTAAGACTCCTTATGAATTATGGTTTGATCATACACCTACTGTGAAATACTTTAGAATATTTGGAAGTAAATGTTATATCAGAAGAGATGATGAGATTGGAAAATTTGATGCTAGAAGTGATGAAGGAATCTTTCTTGGTTAATCTACTAAAAGCAAAGCATACAAATGTTTTAATCTGAGATTAAGAAAGTTGATTGAAAGCGCCAATGTGAAGATAGATGAAAAGTTCCAAATTCAGGAAAGAATGTATGACTGTGATCGGATTACAGAAAAAAAAGAAGTTATTGTATAACCTGAAGAACCTTTGATGATTGAGAATGAACCTCTAATGACTGAAAATGAAGGCAAAGATGAACATATTGAAGATACTAAGCCACAGAAGACACCAAGGTATGTTAAGAAGAACCATCCTGAAGATCAGATTATTGGTGATACACGTAAAGGTATAATGACTAGATCTAAGGCTAGAGAAGAGATTTATTTGATTTCTAAAGTTGAACCAAAGACTACGAATGAAGCATGTAGAGATGAATCTTGGACTAAAGCTATGGAAGAAGAAATTGAGTAGATTAAGACGAACAATACTTGGGAATTGGTTCCAAGACCTAAGACCAAAAATGTGATTGGCACTAAATGGGTTTTTTAGAAACAAGATGAATGAGAAAGGTACAGTGGTAAGAAACAAGGATAGACTGGTTTGTAAAAGATACTCACAAGAAGAAGGTATAGACTATGAGGAGAAATTTTCTCATGTTGCTAGATTGGAAGTTGTGAGACTATTTCTTGCTTATGTTGCACATAAAGACTTTAAAGTGTATCAGATGGATGCGAAGTCAGCATTCCTAAATGGTGATCTAGAGGAAGAGGTATACATTGAGGAACCTAATGGTTTTCCTTTGACAGATGATGAAAACATGGCTTGCAAATTAAAGAAGGCACTGTATGGACTAAAACAAGCACCAAGGGCATGGTATGCAAGACTAGACAAATATCTACTTCATCTTGGTTTCAGAAAAGGTAATGCAAACAGTAATTTTTATTTAAGAACTGATGAAGATGGAATATTAATTATAGAATTTTTTGTTGATGATATTAGTTTTGGAGGTAATAACAAAATGAGTAAGAAATTTGCTAAAGAAATGGAGAATGAGTTTGAAATGTCTATGATTAGTGAGATGAAATATTTTCTTGGTTTGCAAATTAATCAGAGAAAGAATGACATTTTTATATTTTAGACCAAGTATCTTAACGAAATGTTGAATTTTTTTGGAATGGAAGATTGTAAACCTATTAGAACACCTATGGTGACTAGAAACAAATTGACTAGTGATGATGAGACTCAAAGTGTCGTTCAGACTAAGTATAGATCAATTATTGGAGGTCTATAGTATCTAACACACACCAGACCAGATATTACCAATGCAGTTGGAATTGTGGCTAGATATCAAGCAGATCCTAAAGAAACACATTTTTCTGCTATGGAAAGAATCCAAGATATTTGGAAGGAACTGTGGAATATGGATTGTGGTATGAAAAATTTGATGATTTTAGTTTGCAGGCTTTTACTGATGTAGATTGGGTAGGTAATGTGGATGATAGAAAGAGAACAAGTGGTGGTGCATTTTTCCTTTCAAAGAGATTGGTTTCCTGGTTAAGCAAGAAGCAGAACTGTATTGCTTAATCTACTGTTGAATTGGAATATGTAGTTGCTGCAATAAATTGCACACAAGTTGTTTGGTTCAAACAAATGCTGGAAGATATTGGAATAATTTTGAAGGAGATAGTGGTTATTCATTGTGATAATAAAAGTAGAGTAAACATGTCGAAGAATCCTATAATTCACTCAAAGACTAAACATATTTCTATCAAGTACCCTTTCTTGAGGGAGAAGGTAGCTGCTAAGGAGATTAAACTGGAGTACATAAGCACAAAGGAATTGATAGCAGATATATTTACTAAACCTTTAGCAAAAGATGCTTTTGAATACCTCAGAGGCATGCTTGGGGTGATGGCCCCTCCCAGTATTAATTAAATTATGCAATTATGCATCACTCTAGTAGATCTCATAGCTATATTATTCTCTAGACTTGATGTATGGATCTACTCCTTAGGGGGAGTGATCGAAGGAGAACACTATGGAGTAAATTTGGGTGATCTTGCACCTGATTGGACATGAATATTTGACAAAGATACACCTTATCAAAGACTACAGATGAGTTATGGCACCCTTTTCTATTGCTACCAAAGGGGGAATAAATCTATGTGAAAATCCCTACTATTTTCGGGAGATTTGTTGAGGATATTGAGAAGATTGTAAAGAGAGAGAGAGAGAGTACTTTTGGCTTGATGCATATGGATTTTCCAATATTTTTTCATCAATGTCAAAGGGGGAGATTGTTGGATGATATAATTTTTTGGTACTAATCATGTTGTTGATACTCATGTTTTGTCACTGATGTCAACATATATTTATGTGAAAGAAGACAGACTAGTTACTTGACTGGAAGGTGTGTACGGACACTATAAGGATGAACCAAAATGAGAGAAGTTGTATTTAAGTAGAAGACTAAGTTTTTACATTACATCTAAGGTTGATTGACTTTATGTTTCATATCATGGATGTTACAGTTGTTTTAGTAAAGACTATTTTTCTGGACTGTGACTGTGATTCTGGACAGAGAATGTCTCTGTGTTTTGAGCATATCTTGTTGAGGAAGATGTTTTAGAACTTGTGAGCTTACTGATGGAGAGCTGACATATGATGGTGAAATGGGTTGAGTTTGATTTCTATTTGGGTACTGATGACGTCAACTGTGGCATGTGTTCTAGAGAAGACTTATTTCCTAGCCGACTTTAGACTTGTAATGCGTGGAAATCAATTCTGAGCATGGATTACAGATCTGGAAGTATTTGTAATGAATTGTAAATATTGCATACTTGTTAAAGGTACTATGTGTATCTTAGCAAGAACTTATGTAATTATTTGTATGATGGGAAGCTTTAATTGGCCGACCTAGTTAATTGTGTATTAGGAAAGCTTAACTGGCCGACCTAATGGATTATTGTAAGAGGGTATATATGAGTGATCTTTTCATTTGTGAAAAGTGTGGTAGACAAAGAAAAGAGAAGAGATTTGTGAAGCTGCGAAGCTTGACTACTAGATAGAGAGCAGAGTTGGTACTTCATTGGAATTGACCAAGCAAAGACTGTTGCTATCACACAGTTCACTAGATTGTGTATTTTCTGTATACACTTGATGTAGATTGTGAATCATTGAGGGTATATTTAACCTTCTTTGGGCAGTGAGCCTTGGCAGTGAGCCTACTACTTTCATTGAGTCCTAACAGGGTCTGTCTCCTAACAGGGACTGTGTACTGTAATGTAATAACAAGCTCCTAACAAGGCTAATATCTTTTAACATGGATCCTATACTCTTAGTACATTATTTTGTGTGTGTTAATTCCCACCATGGTTTTACCTTTAGCAGGGTTTCCTCGAAAATAAACATTGTGTTATGGTGTTGGCAATTACTGTGTTATTGCCTAATGAAGGAACTTATCAAGCTAGGCAACAATAAATTGACTGGGATTGACATACTTGGTATTAAGACTCTAGAATACCTAGGGTTCATGTACTGCCAATTGGATTTTAGGATGGATATATTGGATATGGCATGTAAGCCCCTAATATTGTTTCCCACATCTATTCTATGGTGTTCCTCTAATTATGTTAATTTTGTGAAGAATGTCATAAGGTTGAACCCCAAATATGTAGATGGGTTTACACTCATAGATTCATTTCTCAGTGTATATGACGAGAAAATCTAGGAGGAATTTTTCCCGTCCTGAGAATTTGAAAATTAAATAATGGATGAGTGTACCAGGCTCATAATAGATTCTCATGACACTATAAAGACCAAAGCCCAGATGTGTGATCAATCAAAGGAAGCCTGGGAAAAACTTAAAGAAGCCCACATCCACATCCAATGCATGAAGGAGATCGATGAAGCAAATAAACCACCATCCAAATAATAATAATAAGGACTATGAAGAAGAAAGCACAAGTAGTAGATGACTAGGTTATCTTTCAATTGTGGAAAGTCTGAGGCTTTCCTATCAAGTCCATTCTAGAATACCTAAAAGAAATCAAAGTTTACTTTGGCATTAAAGAAACAATAAGTGGCTGGGAAAATTAGATCATCTGACACATGAAGTAGATTATCCTAATGAAGGAAATTATCAAGCTAGGCAACAATAATTTGAATGAGATAGACATCCTTGGTATTGAGACTCTAGAATACCTGGGGTTGATCTACTGCCAGTTGGGATTTAGGATGGATATATTAGATATGGCATCTAAGTCACTAACAATATTTCTTGCATCTATTCGGTGGTGTTCCTCCAAGTATGTTAATTTTGTGAAGGATTTCATAGGGTTGAAACCCAAAGATGTAGATGGGTTTACACTAGTAGATTCATTTCTCAATGTATATGATGAGAAAATATAGGAGAAATTTGGCCCCTCCCAATAATTTGAAAAGAAAATAATGGATGAGTATGTCAGACTCATAATAGATTCTCATGAGGCTATAAAGACTGAAGCCTAGATGTTTGATCAATCAAATGAATCCTGGGTAAAAATTAAAGAAGCCCACATCCAGATCTAATGCATGAAGAAGATCGATGTAGCAAACAAGCCACCATCCAAATAATAATGACTACTATGCAGTGGAAGAATTCTGATAGGTGCATTATGTCAGATCAAGTGGGTCTTTTGTAGATGTTTCCCTTACTATTATGGGTGTGAAACTTGCATTTAAATTCCAAGGATAATAATTTAATGTTCTGCATACCATTGGAGCCAAAATGTTGGCTCTTATTTAGACAACTACTAAGGTTATTAACTTTATATAGAAGGATCAAGAGGAGAGGATTAAGATATGAAAAGGAATCATTAGGAAAGTACATAACAACCTCATGGTGGTCGTCTATGTTATAAGGTTATAATTATAGAGTAATACGGTGGGTCTTAAGATGTTTGATGACAAAGATCAAGTCTTTAAAGTGGGTGTTGTGAAAAAAGGAAAATATATGATTCAAGGTTTTCATATTGTCTGTGACGATTTAGATGTTGTTGGTTCTCAAGGTAAAGCATTCTTAGTTAATCTGCAAGGTCCTTTAGCTAGGTTTTGTATTCATTCAAATTTTATGGTGATTATTCCTAGATGTATCCATCAAATAATGGATACACATGATCAAGTGATTGAATAAAATCAAGAGGTTGCTAAAATTATTAAAGAATTAAAATAGGGTGGCTTGGGTCTATGAATATACTTTTTTTATTTTCCTATCTATTTTTTATGGTTTGCTACTAGGTTTATTTTCTTTTCTTTTATTCCTTGCAGCTTTCTATTCTAAAGGGTTTCAAGAGCCCTTCAAAGCGTATTTTACCTAAAACAAAACCATATAAGGGCTCCAAACCATAAATTCCCCAAGAAAGATGGAATCAAATTATGAATGGGTAAATAACCTTAAATACAAATCTTCAATTGTTTATTTATTGAATTATGATTCTAGCACCTTTGATTAATGAGTATGTCACATCAGGCTTACTTGATATAGAACCCCTAATAATGTTTACTAATTAAATATGTAATTAGTTATAAACATGGTCAAAATGAGTACATGTCTACATGTATTTGATGAAAGGAACACTATTTTGATAGAAAAAATAATCTCCTAGTATCATAAATTGTATGTAGTTCCTTAACAATTTTACACTAGGTTTGGACCCACTTTAGCATACGTGCTAAATTAAGCCTAATTATGGTCAATTTCAAGATGATTTCTATAAAATTATATCATCCTCCTATTCACAACCTTTTTATGGCTCATTTTCCTAGGATACAAGGGAACCCTATCCAAGTAATTCAGCTCAACTTTCAAATCATGAAAGTTGGTTTTGAAAATATCTAGAATTTACCCTTTGTTTTTTGCCTTCCTCAAAAATTAAATATAAAAAGGTGTAAGTAACACAAAACCCAATTCCCTCTCTCATTTCAAACTCAAATTCCTTTAAGCACATTTAATCAATAAATCTAGTATAAATCTTTAACCGAGGATAAAAGCCATAATTGATGATGTTTGGTAGTTAATGTGTGTTAAAATCTTAAATATTTGTCTATAGATAAATACTATGGTTCTTTTAATATACTCTAAATATAATAAAAATTAATAATTAATGGACCATAATATTTTTAAGAGTATTATATAATTAAATAGCATATACAAAATCTCTGAAGAATTAGTATTTTTTTTAATGTATACAAGCAATCATTTTATTAAGAAATACTATTATTTTATTTTAACTTAATTTATTATTAAAACCCATTAAAATTTTGATTCCATATTATTTATAAAAAGATATAATATTTTTACAATCTACATTCATGAATAAATACTTTTAACTTGTTAGTTTCCAATATATAATCATACTTCACATTCATCTTTCTATAAATCTAAAAAGAAGAAAATCTAAAAATAAGGACAAGGCAAAAGAAACAATCTGGCTCCACCCTTTTGTTTTGTATTTTTAAGTTGATAGGATTTGTGTGGGAGATTTTCTTCCAGAAATGACATTTTTCTCCTGGATAGTTGTCATCCCTCTTTGCGGATAGTTTTTCTTTCCCAAAAATAACCTTTTGACAGTCTTTAGTGTTGAATTACCAACCAAGAATGGAACCCAATCCATAAACACTTCAGCTTGAGAAAAAACCCCTAGCAAGGACTTGTTGGATTTAGAAGGAAAGTCACTCTCATAAGCCTCCTCCACAAAAATGACCTTCAAGAAAATACCACACATTAAAGAAGTGAGAAAGAAACCAAAATAATCATCATCCTTCAAATCAGAGGCCTCTCCTACCTCGCCATTTCACACAGAAACCCTAGAGTCACTTCTGATCACTCTCTCACCTACTCTCATTTCAAACTTTTCCTTTTTATGTAAAACTGGAAAAGTTGATCTGCTCCAAATGATAAAAACAATTGAGAGGAGATCATCGAATGATCAAGAAATTTAAAGACTCTATTAGAAACAGCCCATAAATTACTCCAAGTATGCTAGACCGCATGTGGATGACGGTAGCTAGTATTGGGATTAAAAAGGCCTAATCTATTTCACATGTAAAACAAAGCCTTGTGCTTAGCAATTGTCCAGTGAAAAGATAAAATTCCTTCCTTGTTAGAGGTCACCTCAACCATATTAAAATACCCACACATAACCTAGGTGGAAAGAGTTATTGAGTCTTCTATCCACCGCCAAAAATGAGCTCTCTCTACCACATGATTGGGAAATAAATATTATTTATCCTAAAAGAATGATTTTTTATTTTCTTGAGGACCCAAACCAATCTATCCATGTGGTCCTCACAAGTACTAACTATTTCATCTTTCCATTATGGAAAATAAAGGTGATCACCCCTCCATGACTATATTCATGGTCGAAATAAAAAACTAGACTATTAGGCTAGATAATGCAGTATGCCACAATGAGAAAAAATGCAGAAAGCTTGACTTCCTGAAGGAAAAAAATCAATGTTGGTAAAACTTATGAAGACCATAGTACATAGAATACTTGCATGAGAGGTCTATGAAACCTCAAACATTATATGAGATGAAATTCATTCTGAGGCATCATTATCTCCATCCTCTTCCCCAAAAGAGGAGAAACTATTAAGAAAAAAGTTAGAATCTAGATAGAAATTTAGATAAAGATCCCCAGAGATAACATGTCTTTTACCAAGCACTAGAAATTTAAGGAATCCAAAGCACTACAAACCAAGGAAGTCATTTATGGAGTAAGAACTCCAATTGTGTGAGAAATAGAATCATTGTGAACTTTCACCTACAAAATATAAATAGGTTATGGAGTCCCATGTAAAAAAGGGTTTGAGACCCCCTTCAGAGGAGAGATATTCTTAGAAACCTTAGGTGGCACTGGCTCTTGGGTGGAAAAGTAGAAGAAGACTCCTACTTTGGATAGAAAGCCAGAGTGTATTTTCCTTTATGCACTACAGTTGTCCAACATGCATCTACTTTAGTGGTGTCTGGGGTTTGAGAAGAAAAGGTATCCTTTAGGGGAGATTTTTTCCTTGGATTCGCTAGATAACAATCCTTAATCTTATGTTTAGCAGACTGATAACGAAAATATGCACTGGGAAAATTTAGATAATTTTGGATTGTTGGGATGTTGTTCAAGTTTTACATGTATGTGGTGAAATTAATGTTTTGTCATTGATATCAACATATTCCTAATGTTAGTGACAGTATTCATGGTATGTTCAGTCAAATGATTTGATCGATGTTGCTAATACATTCAAAATCTAATATTGTGATCGTATAGTAGTGTTCAGGGATGTCTGTACTTGATTATATTCAAGTGAAAGAAGTTTGGATGATGATTGAGAGAGTTTTTGATTGTAGGAAAAATAGGTTTTAAATGGGGACCTAAAACCCCTTACAAGCTAGAAACATAGATAAAACAATGAGGCACCCCAAAAAGAGACAGGAATGGAAGCCAGACCGCAGGAAAGCTAACAACAACAAAAAATAGGAAAAAAACCACCAGCCAGAAAAACCACAAAAAAAGACCAACCACCAAACCCAGAAACCAGAGCACTAGACCAGCTCCTTACAAGCCTTAGCGGCTTCCTACTTAGCTTTAGATATCTTCTTCATCATTTCATTGAACTCAAAGAGTTCCTGGATTCTGTCATGAATTTTCTTCTTTTGAGCAGCTCTGGTGCATTTTCTGGGACCTTCATCTTCCAGGTTGTTAGTAATGTCCTCTAGTTTGTTACCTGGCGACCTAGTATCCAGCTCAGCTTTAATGGTTAGGAAACAATCCATGGCTGAGCCCATAAAGTTTTTGTAATCATGCATATGTTTTTTCATGGTATGCTCCAGGGTATCAATTTGGGCTTGTAACTGCAGGACATTACTGCCATCATTATTAGTCATTTTGTCCTCCTTGGTGTTAGGGCCAGACTCCATCTGATTCTGTAGAGTATCCACCTTAGCATCAATGGCATGATACTTAAGGTGTAGGTTCTTGATTTCCTAGAACACCCATTTCATTAACTGAAAGGAGTACATAGAGGCAACTTTGGCTGTTTGGAGAACCCCAAAAGGAGGGTCAGTCTTATCATCCATGTCATCCTTTAGCAGTTGAACATTTCTTTCCTGTAGGTCCACAATCTTGATAAAAGGAATGTTTCAAGAATTACCAGGGACATTATCTATCTCCTTCACAGGTGAGGTCGACTCCTTGATAGGGGAAATGTTCTCCACCTCTGTAGCTTCCTTTTGAGTATCTTGATCACAACCCATGACCACTTCAAGCTTCGGTGAGATCGGAACATCATGGTCTTCAGAACTATCATACTCAACCAGAATAGGCACCTTCTGACCTTCCTCATCCTCCTTCTTATCCTCTCTATTTTTCCTGCAATCCAAATCTTTTTCTTTGTCCATAGAACCCATCATTTCCTCATCCGTGATATCGTTCTCTTTCGAAATAGAGTTCGACATCAAGGAAGCAGAGTAACTATCTTCCTCTATAGAATCAGCCATATTGTCATAGCCTTCCACACTATCAGCAGAGGTATCCATATCCATGGTAGTCTCCTTCTCCTTCTTAATTTTTTTGCCTGTAGAACTCTTACCTTTGTCATTTCCATCTCTAATTCTTTTCTTGCCCAACCCAGACTAAGACGGGGTAAGGGCAGGGTTATCCCTAGCCCTCTTCTTGATGTGTTCTACAATTGAAAGGATCAACCCTTCATGAAGAATGGGTTTCTTCTCCTTCTTATACTAGACTATGCTAGAGCATAGAGATTGTAAAATAAAGAAAGGCAGAGAGACCCTAATTTTATGCCAAAAATGACAGAGTAGAACAAAGCGGTAAGAGTGGGCTCTTTTAAACCTACCGTCCAGTGTAACATACTCCATGATCACCACCATAACTGAAGCCCAAATTTCTTTGAAGGAATCAACATCATAGCAACCCCTAGACTCTTTAACAAGACTTTTTTTCTCCTCCTTACTCTTTGGAAAATGCCGAATAGCTTTGCAAGAAACCTTGCTATCCCGGAAGAACTTAATTCCCTTCGTGCTGAGCCCAGATATCTCAGCTATGAAATCCTCTATGATTTTAACAGTAATTCCTGCTATGGTCACCTCCCCATTTTTCCATGAGTCCATAAATAATTTAGTAGCACTGTCTTTAGCCCCATGCAATCTTTCCATATAAGTAGTAAGACCACCCTTCTCAAGGATTTCCCAGGCCTCTGGAATTTTTTTCCATTTAACACAGTCCTTCAGATCTTTGCGGTTAAGCTCTCCTCCCATGATCACACAGTTCTTAGAAAAGAAAGTAAACACAAAGAGGCAACAGTAATTCTGAAAACTAGAAACTTTGAAACTAACAAGGGTTAGCTCGTGTCTATACTTAGTTTTCTTGGGAAAGACACCACTTTCCATCATCATTTCCCTCAGATTTTTTAAGATGTGTCTAATCATCATAGTTTCTCAAGGTGCACCCAATCTACCCTCATGCTTTGGGATCTGTTGTAGGCCAACTTGGCTTTGATATCAACGGTCAGATTTGAATAATCGTGCCAAATCATGATATCCCTGGCATTAACCACAAAGTTGGCCAACTCGTTAGTAGTACCATTCACCTCCCTATAGGCATGAGAAATAATAACTTGATTAAAGGATTTAATTATGGTTCTGGCCTCCTCGATGATTTACTTGATTGTCCATGATGGCTTTGTCTTGTCACTAATACATTTTAAGATATTAAGTGAATCACCCTCGATCCACACCCTTTGTGCCATGTTTTTTTTGACAAGTTTTAGCATCTGAAGAAGGGCCATAGCCTCCACCACGTGATTGGTTTGAACCCCAATAGGAAGGGCCAGCGCATCCAAGAAATTAACCATGTCATCACGGATGAGGCCACCACAACCAGCTGGGCCCGGGTTACCCTTAGCAGCACCATCAAAGTTAAGTTTTATCCACCCAGGCAGAGGGGAAAGCCAGATGGAATTCTCCCTTGGATGATGTTTATGGACAATAGTTCTCAAACCCATATCACCAGCATTATAATCTAGCATTCTTCTAGAAGAAGCCTTGAAGTTTTCCTTTATACTTCTATTTATTTTCTCAACAACCACTTTAGGAGGAAGTTTAATGTTTTTGAAAACTCTGTCATTGCATTCTCTCCATAATCGCCATATCACATGAGGAGGAATGAAATTCCACAGATGTTAATCAATGGGTGAAATCGCTTTTCTCCATTGGATATAAAAGTTTTCCATTTTATTGGGGAAGACCCATTTAATCTCCCAGCATTGTAATAATTCATTCCAAACCTCCCAAGCATAACTGCAGTCTATGGCAAGATGATAAACAATTTCCTCAACTTTTTTACATAGAAAGCACTTGTTAGTCAGCACCATTCCCCTTTTCTAGAGGTTATCAATGGTAAGAATTTTTTTTTGCCAAGCCAACCAGAAAAAGATGTTAATTTTAGGAATTAAAGAATTGTCCCAAACCTGAGCCCAAAAGGGGAGAGGGTTCGGTTGTTTTAATAACTTCTCTGAGCAAGAATCCACCATGAAGGTTCCAGAAGGAAGAATTCCCCAAAGGAGCTTATCCTCATTAGAGCTCTTAATCTTCCAGATTGAAAGATCTAGCATTAAAGGTTTTAACAACTCATCATAAATGGACAAATCAATCCATGAGCCATTCCTCTAGTAGTTCCTGACCATAGCTCCATGTCTATGAATGCACTGATTAATGAAGGGTTGAAAAGCAGTAACAGAGTTTAAAGGATAATCTTTCATCCAGCAGTCATCCCAGAAATGAATTTTTCTGCCATTACTTAAAAACCACCTGGCCCCTTTAAAAGCCACATCCTTCACATTCTGAATATTGTTCCAAATAAAATAACCTTGCACTTTATGCTCGGTATTCCAAAATTTAGAAATGTGGGAGAAGGAGAAGAGGTATTTTTTATGAATAATGTCATTCCATTCTCTTCTAACACCAAAAATTCTCCAAATCTATTTAGCCAGCAGGGCCAAGTTGGTAGCTCTTATAGGGCGTAATCCTAGTCCTCCCCATTTTTTGGGAGTGCAGACCTTATCCCAAGCCACTAAGGCTAGTCTCTTTTTCTCCTCGACACCTGACCACAGGAAATTTATCTAAATTTTCTCAATGATATCTGCAAATTTACCAGGGATCTTAAAAAGACTAAGAACATAGACAGGGAGGCTTTGTAAGAAAGCCTTGAGAAGTTGAAGTTTTCCCCCTTGACTCAGGATGGCTCCTTTCCAACCAGCCAACTTCCTATTAAATCTATCAGTAATACCTCCCCAGAAAGAGTCTGGAGGTTTAAGACCAAGAGGGAGACCAAGGTAGGTAGCAGGAAGGGACTCAATTTTGCATGAAGAGAGTTATAATGGATTGATCAGAGACATATATTTTGGTTGTCCAGTCTATGATAGTGTCCCATTATTTGCATCAGTGTGGATTGGTTTTGTAAATATTATTGGTTTCAAACGTAGTGATGAGTTAATGACATGAATGTGTGTCCTTAGCTTGAATGGTTCATGATTTGTATGTTGGAAATATATTTTCCTTTATGATAGTAGTTGTTGATTAGTGTTCCTAATGAAACAAGAAGAGAGGAGAATGGATTCTATGATAGATATGTTCATATTGGTGTCTTGGTATTTCACGTTGCTTGTTGATGCTTCTTCATCATACTATATACATGGTGTTGGATCGCATTAGATTATGTGATGAGTTTGATGAATTTCATGTGGTGTGTTGATGCTCTTATGAGTTCATAGTCCACTTGGTGATGTAGCGTGTTGTGAAGGTTAGTGGCGTGATCTACAGATCTGGAGCATGTTTAAGGATGTTGTTATGGATCATTGTTAAGTCTTATCGGACATTCAATGGATTGCATTAAGTGTTGAGATGTAATAAATTATTTTTTTGTAAATAGGTCCCTGGCTGACTTAGTTGAGATAAATTGATGTAATATGTATATATATTTAATCAATTTTTATTGCGAAGGCATGAGAGTGGAGATAATATGTGTGTGGTGCTGAAGAGAAGTGGTATGAGTGGAATCTGTAATTGAGAAAGAGATTTATTGCACTTCACTTTAACTTTTTTGACATATCAGAGATGGTGTTTGTTAGTCATGATTTTCGGCAATGTGTCCTCTATGATTTGTAATAAGATATTTTGTAAGGTAGTGAGCCCTCCTTGGGATTGAGATCTTTGTTTTATTTGAGAAATGAGCTCTAGGCTGTGTGTCTAAATGCATGTTTATTACCCTTTGTAATAATTCTAAAACCATATATTGCTTCTAAAAAATTACATTCATCTTTTGGGTTCCATCCCCACTATGGTTTTTCCCTTAACCAGGTTTCCACGTCAAAAATCTTGGTGTTATGTGTTGTTCACTATGTTAAGATCTTTTTTACATGTTTGTCATTCAAATCAGAGATTAGAGTTTGTAATTTGGTTTAAGGTAGATGAAATTGTGACACAACTAATTCACCCCCCCCCCCCTTTCTCAGTGGTGTGTTCTATCCTAATTTCTAACAATTAGTATTAGNGAAATTGTGACACAACTAATTCCCCCCCCCCCCCCTTTCTCAGTGGTGTGTTCTATCCTAATTTCTAACAATTAGTATTAGACATGGTGTCCTCTTTGGGAAACTTGACCACTTGAGGAGATCCGGGATGTCGAGCTTTAAGAAGGATAGTCTGATATTTGAAGAAACAAATTATAAAGCATGGAAGGACCGGATGATTACACACTTGAGGTGTCTTAGTGAAGAACATTGGATTGTTACAAATAAATATTACAATCTCCCTATTGATCTATCTACTGTGATTATTGATGCAAAGAAAGAATTTGAGATTAATATGAGAGAAAAAGAAGCCTTGAAGAATGTCTTATCAGATGTTGAGTATACAAACATTCTAGGATTTGAGACTGCACATGAAGTATGGACAAAGATGGAGACATTATATGAAGGAGATGCATTTTTAAAGAAATCCAAGATACAAAGTTTGAAAGGGAAATATGAATCATTGAGGATGGGTGAAGATGATAACATTACTTCCTATATGAATAGGGACACTAAAATTTATTGTTTAATCCGATGCTCTAGTGCAACATTGGATGAAAATGAGATTGTTTCCAAGATCCTGAGATTCGTGCCTCCTCCTTAAAATCATAAATTTTCTACTATTAAATAAATCAGAACTGACTACTATGACAAGAGATACATTGATTGGTAAGTTATATACTTTTGAAATGAGTGAATTTGGAGATATATTTCCTAAAGTTGAATCTGCATTCAAAGCTACTATTTTTAAGGATAAGAAAATATATGACCATGGAGAAAGTTCATCTAAGATTGGTAGGTATGCTAAGAAATGGGAACAAATTGAGAAAGAAGAAAGAGAGCCTGAAGCCCTATTTGAAAAGAAACTACTTAAGGCATCTAGTAACTATGAAGGAAAGTTGCCTTTGAAATATTCATCATGCAATAAAATTTGTCACATTGCTTCTAGATGTCCTAACAAAGAGCCTAAGTACAAGCACAAGAAGTTCAGATATAAATATCTAAAGAAGTGTTACTATGTTGTTGATGATTGAACAATAGATGATGAATTTGAGAAGGGTGAAGATGAAATTGCATTCATTGCTATCAAATATGAGAATCTTAATAAAGAGAGAGTTTTGGTTTTGCATGTGGATAAAAGAGAAGACTAGGTTATTGACACTGGATGTTCACATCACACAACAAGAGATAAAAGAAAATTTATGAAGTTTGAAGACTATGATGGAGGAGTTGTTATATTTGGTAATAATGCTCCCTACTTGATCAAAGGAAGAGGTGTGATTACACTTGATGGTAAGACTAATATTGATGATGTTTTCTATGTTCAGTTGGAATTCAAGAATGGAATGTGTTGAATCTTTGGAAGCACTAGAATTGAGGTTTCAACAAGTACAAAGACCAGAGATAATGTTTCACTTGAAAAATTCATAGAATAGATGTCTAATTACTAAGATTGATGAAAATTCTTCATGGCTCAAGATGTTTATTCATGTGAACTTTGATAACATTGTGAAGATAAGTACTAAAAATGCAGTAAGAGACTACCTAGATTGCTAAAGCCTGCTGCTTTGATGTGTAAGGAATGTAAGTTGGGTAAGCTAACTAAATATACTTTTAAAAGTAAGATGTATTCTTCAATTGGATTGTTAGATTTGGTGCATACTAATTTATGTGTTCCTACTGTGAAGCATTTCAGAATATTTGGAAGCAAATGTTACATTAAGAGAGATGAAGATTTTGGAAAATTTGATCCTAGAAGTGATGAAGGAATATTTCTTTATTATTCTACTAAGAGAAAGACATATTAATTTTATAATCTTAGATTGAGAAAGATGTTTGAGAGTGGTAATGTGAAACTCAATGAAAGTTCTCAAAAATTAGTTAGATCTTGCAGTTATGAATCAAATCATGAAGAAGAAAATCAGATTGTGCAAGCATAGAATCAGAAGCAGAATCAGATTGGATCAGTAGATCAGAATGAAGATGAATAAGATTTTGAAACCCAAGATCCAACTAAAAATGAAAATTAGAAGACTCCAATGTATGTAAAGTTAAATCATTCAGACAATTAGATCATTGATGATAAAAAACAAAGGTGTTTAGATGAGAGGATTTAATTTCCAGCAATGAAATTTGGTTGATTTCTAAGGTTGAGCCTAAGAGTATTAATGAAGCTTGTAAATATGAAATTTCTATCAAAGCCCTAAAATAAGAATTGGAAAAGATTGAAAATAATAAGACATGGATTATTGTTCCTAGACCTATGGATAAGAATATGATTGGTACTAAATGGGTGTTCAGAAACAAATTGAATGAAGATGGTGAAGTGGTTCGGAGTAAAGCCAAACTTGGTTGTAATGGATATTTTCAGATAGAAGGTATTTATTTTGAAGAGATATTTTCTCATGTTTCTAGAAATGAAGCTTTTAGAATATTTATTGCATATGCTACTTACAAAAATTTTAAGGTATATTAGATGGATGTTAAGTTTGCATTTGTGAATGGAGAATTGGAAGAAGAAGTATACATTGAGAAACTGGATGTTTTTCCTTGACTGATAAAGATGAAATTATTTTTCTAATTGAAGAAAGAATTATATGAATTGAAGCAACCCCCTAAAGCCTGGTATGTGCAATTAGAAAAGTATCTATTGAAGATTAGTTTCAATAAAGGTATTGCTGACAATAATTTTTACTTCTGAGATGTTAATGATAATATGTTGATTGTTTAAGTCTCTGTGGATGATATCATTTTTGGTGGAAATGACAAGATGAGTAAAGAATTTTATCATGAGATGCAGAAGGAATTTGAGATGTCTATGATAGGTGAGATGAAATTCTTTCTTGGACTATGAATTACCCAAATAGATAAAGGTATTTTTATTTCTCAGTAAAAGTATGTGAAAGAATTGTTAAAGAAATTTTGTATGGATGATTCAAAACCTCTTGGCTCTCCTATGATTACTAGTTATAAGTTAATAAATATTAATGATACATGTAATACACATCAAATAAGATACGAATCTATGATTGATGGATTTTTATACTTGACACAAACCAGACCAGATATTATGAATGTTGTTTGCAATTCTGCTAGATTTCAAGCAGAACCGAAGGAATCACATATTGTTGTTGTTAAAAAGGATATTCAAATACTTGAATGGAATAGTTGATTATGTCTTATGGTATGGTAAAGATGATTATTTTACATTGATTTCATATAATGATGCGGATTGGATAGGTAATGTGGATGACATAAAGAGAACTAGTGGAGGAGCATTCTTCTTGGGTAAGTGATTAGTTTCATGGGCTAGTAAGAAAAAAGATTGGATATCACAATCAACTGTTGAAGCTAAGTATGTCTTGTTGCTATTCATTTTTCACAAGTGGTATGGATGAAATAAATGTTGAGAGACATCAGAGTATGTATTGATGAGCCTATTTCTATCTACTGTGACAATTCAAGTGCTTTTAATATTTCAAAGAATCTTGTGTTTCATTCAAAGACAAAGCATATTTCTATCAAATATCATTTCTTAAGAGATAAAGTGTGTGAAAAGGAAGTTAGATTGGAGTACATATCTACTAAAGAACAAATTGTAGATATATTCATGAAGGCCTTGCCAAAGGATAGTTTTGGTGCATTGAGATGCATCAGTGTAGTGTGCCTATAGATATTTCATTCTTCTAGATTGATGGTTTTTAGTGGTTGCTTCTTAGGTGGATTAGTGTGAAAAGAATATTCCATGAGGTATGTTGTTCAGAGATGTTTTCTTGAGAGATTTTTTGTTCATATGTTTGGCATCTATGACTTAGTGCATAAATGTTCCTTTATCATTAATGTGAAAGGGGGAAAGATATTCATGTGAAAAAAAGCAAGATTTGGGAAGAGATATATAGTATGAGAGATGGTAAAATAAAGATGTCATATTGGTGGTATTGTTGTTGATATTGTTTCATTGTGGATTGATTGAATTTTTCACATCATATGATGTCAACAATGCCAAAGGCGGAGATTGTTGGATTTGTAAGAAGTTGTTTAGGTTGTGCATATATGTGTTGGCATTAATATTTTTTCATTGATGTCAACATATTCCTACTGTTAGTGCCAATATTCCTGGTATGTTAAATTAGATGATTTGATTGGTGTAGTTACTACATCAAATATCTATTGTTATGATCATACATATGTGTTCATGGATATTTATACTTGGTTATTTTCAAGTGGAAGAGGTATGTATGATGATTTGAGAAAGTTATGATGGATAGATCAGAGACATATATTTTGGTTTTTCAATCTGTAATAGATTTTTAGTATTTGGACCAGTGTGGAACGGCTTGGAAATATTCTTGGTTGCTAACCTGGTGATGAGTTAAGGACATGAATGTGTATCCTCAGCTCGAATAGTTCATGTTTTGTATGTTGGAAAGCTATTTTTCCTTTATGACAGTGGTTGTTAATTAGTGTTCCTGATGAACCGAGGAGAAAAGTGAATGCATTCTATAATAGAGATGTTCTTGTTGGTGTCTTGGTATTTCACATTTCTTTTTGATGCCTCTTGATCATGTTATGTTCATGTTATTGGATTGCATTGGATTATATTGTCAGATTTGGTGAATTGCATGTGGCATGTTTATATTCTTATGAGTTCTTGGTCGACTTGGTGATGTAGTTTGTTGCAAAGGTTTGTGGCATGATCTACAGATCTAGAGCATTTTTGAGGATGATGTTATGGATCATTATTATGTCTTATTTGATATTCAATGGATCGTATTAAGTATTGAGATGTAATAAATTAATGTGTTGTAAATAGGTCCATGCCTGACCTAGTTGACATAAATTGATGTAATATGCATGTATATGTAACCATTTATAGTTATGAAGTTATGAGAGAGGATAAAATATGTGGGTGATACTAATTAGAAGAAGTATGAGTAAAATATGAAATTGAGGCAAAGATTTGGTGCACTTTAATAGAACTGTTTTGGCATATTACAAATTTTTTTGTCAGTTCATGATTTTGGACAGTGTGTCCTCTATGATTTGTAATCAAATATTTTGGTAAGGCAATGAGTCTCCCTTGGTATATAGATCCTTGTTGTATTTGGTCAATGAGTTTTAGACAGTGTATCTGAATACATGTGCATTTTCCTTTGTAGTACTCCTAATAAGATATAGTACTTCTAACATACTTACATTCATATTATGGATTCCATTCCGATCGTGATTTTCCCTTAATCGAGTTTCCAAATCAAAAATATTGGTGATATGTGATATTCATTGTGTTGATATTGTGTTTACATGTTTATCATTCTGAACTTAGATTAAACTTTGTAAGTTGGTTAAAGGTAGATGATTTTGTTACACAATGGATGCACCCCCTCCCCCATCTCGCTCAGTTTTGTGTGCTATCCTAAGCTATAACAGATATATCACTCACTATAAAAAACATTGCCCACCAATCTAAATCTCAATAATGTCTTTGAGTTCTTGGGTGAGGTCAATTTTCACACAAACCCTCTTTTGAGGGTGAACATGGAAGAAATGGTCTGGCTCCGTATAGACAACTTTGTCTAAGGTTTGAGCAATCTTTTGCAAGAAAGGGCAACAAGGCAATGGAAGACCCGGGAATTCGATCCAGATGGGGACCTTAAGTTTTTTTCATCAAAGACTGAAAATTCTCATGACCAGGGTTGACAAACTAGCAAGGAAGAACAGATAAACCAACAACCATTTTAGAACACCCTCAACATCATAAGGGTTCCTAAAATGGAACATAAAAAACCCTTGGTAAGATTTTGAATGCCATGTAGGCGGAACCCATGAGGGGCCCAGAACTTAGCTACCCAATCCCGTAACACATTTTCCGGAGGAAGATGACCAACAAAATATCCTATAAAAGTGAATTTTCAAGCTGATCACAGACATTATCAAAATTCTAAGATAGTAAAACAACATCTGGGGTAACAAAAACCTTACCTCATAGAATACTTTCAGTGCCAAAACTCTAGTGCCAGCAATAGAAACTGTTGAGCTAAACTTGGTTGGAACCATTAAAACACCCTAAGAAATCCTACAATTAATGTGATTTGAAAGAAATTGGAGCACAAACAATATGAAAACACTAAAAGATAGCCTAGCACAAAGCAATCATAAACTAGTAGGGTCAAATTTCTCAAAATTTAACTATTTTCAATTATGTGACCTATCAAATTTTGATTCTATATTATTTATAAAAATATATAATGTTTATACAATCTATATTCATGAATAAATACTTTTAAATTAGTGGAAAAAATGATGAATAATAGCATAGAGGTTTTCTATTGTACTTTGTGATTGTTGGTAGAAAATATAATTAAAGTTCTAATTATGACACAAATCAGATTATTATGTTGTGGGATCATTTTGAATTTTGAATTGATTTCTTTTTAAACACATGTCTACTATGGCTTGTAGATTTGTTTGATTTACCTTTTTCTTTCTATATTTATATTTATTTATATTTATTGATTTATGTTTTTTAAAGCGCCTTATACAAATTGCAAATTTACATATTGTTGTTTAAATTAGATTATTTATTATATGATATCTTTGGGTATTTTCTAATTTTTTCCCAAAAAATGTATGCTAGTTTATATATTTAAATTTAAAATAGTACATACATCTAAACTAAACTAGGATACTACTACACCAATTTATATTGTGGATATATATAGAATAATATCATGTCCACCCTTAAAGCAACACAACCTTTGAATGTGTTATAAACCAATATAATTTTTTTCTTGAAATTTAATATAATTTAAAAGAATTAAAACAAATACACAAAAATTGATACAAATATTTAGAAAAGTTAAGTATCATAATATAAAAATAACATATTATAAAATCAAAAATTTAATTACGATGGTAATAAATTAATAACATCATAAATTGAAAAAGGTGACATGTCTTCACCGTTTTTTATTTATATTAGTATCTCCTTTTATTTTTATTTTTTTGATGAATAGTGCCTTTTCTATTAAAAATATTAAAGTTACATATCCACAAAAAAGGGGCCGGGGGATATAGAAATCACCCCGCAGAGTTCACACGGCAAAGCCAGAAATGAAAACTATTCATCAAAAAAACATAAAGCCATTAGGCAGCAAGAGCAGTAGCAGAAGGTGGAGGATCTTTATCATCTGATCCCCACGCCTTAGTGGGATTGACAGGAGAGTCGGGAAGCGACCAACCATCATCATTAGCATCTTCTTTTTCTTTTTCATCCGCCCTGGGTGGGGAGATAGCAAGAGCCAGGCGGGGATACTTGGAAGAGGTGGCAGGAGGCCAATCCAAACCACGGCGAGCACCAGGAGCATCAGGAGGGGCAGA
>MU225573.1:1127967-1147749 GCA_018584345.1 Thuja plicata | reverse complement strand
CCAAGAGAGGAGAAGCTATTCTGCAAGTAGGCTGGAACAGAACCAAAGCTGGGGAGAAATTCTCCAGACGAGGTGAACCGCCTTTTATCTGGGTCATCCGTGTGACCATCAGGACTGCGAGACCTACACATAGCCCTGGAAGTAAGCAAAGAAGCCGCTGACGGCGCCAGCACCATTTCTGGAGTGGATGGCTTTGCAGCTGAACTCTTCCCCTGTGAAACAGGGTTTGAAACAAAGGGCACCACTAGTGGCGCATCAACTAGCGGAGAATGACCAACGGGCGTATCCGGAGACAGCAACACAGCAGCAGAGGCTGGTGGCGTCTTAGGGCCTGAGGCATTCTGGCCTTTACGCGTAACTGTAGTCCATTCTTCTTTTTTTCCAGCATCGGTGGCTTTGACCGGCGCATCTTTAGGCGCAGGTTTCACCCGAGGGGTAGCGAGCGGGCAATCTTTGATCTTGTGCTCTATCGATTGACACCGATAACATGTGTTGGGAAGATTCAAATAAAGAACCTTTTGAGAGATGGTGAGAGCACCAATCTGAATTTCAATAGTGTCCTTGAGGTCCCTGGAAAGGCCGACCTCAACACAGACCCGCTTCTGGGGACGGGCATTGAAAAATTTGTCATGCTCCATGACAATGACTTTGCTGAGGGTTTTAGCAATAGACTCAATAAACGGCCAGCATGGCAAAGGGAGGCCAGGGAACTGGACCCAAACTGGAACCCTAAGTTTTTTGTCATCCGAGACAGTAAAGTCTCGAGACCATTTCTGGAAAACTAACAAGGAGGACCTAACAGTCCAGGGTCCACAGTTAAAAACTGCTTCCGCCTGAGAAGGGTTAGCAAACCGGAAAAGTAAAAAACCTTTGGTAAGGTTTTGCACACCATCAAGACGGACCCCATGCGGGGTCCAGCTCTTGTTGACCCAATCCTTAAGGATACTTTCAGGAGGAGTACGACCCACAAAATATCCAATCAACGTATGCTTTTCTAACCATTCACAAGCACAATCAAATTCCTGTGGATTAAGAACAATATCAGGGTTACCTCGTGAAAGACCTTCGGGACGAACTTGCGGGGACGTTTGTTCAGAGGAGGCACCATGGTTGTCCGAAGCTTCAACTCACGCACCAGCAGCATCTGCTGGGCCGAAGTTGGCCGGAGCCATATTAAAAGCTAACCCTAATGCAAAAAGGATCTTGAAGTAAATGCAGTGTGACAGATGGATGGCCCAGAGCGGAAACACAGACAGGATGTCGTACGCATGAAACCCTAGCAGCTATTCTTTATTTGCCAAAAACGATTAAAAATTTGATTTAGATTTAATATTTAAGAAGCTGCCATTCATTGGGACCACCAGCTCCACAAATTGTGCCACAAAAAATTGAGCAACTGCTAAACAGCAACATAAAGACCTACCCTAAGTTTTTTTTTTTTTTCCACAAATAAACAGCAGGAATAATGTAGCTGTACTACATAATGGGTTTCCAAACGGAGAGGCGAGACAAAACAGTGGAATGCCATTGGAGCAGCAGCTGCTGAGAATCCACACATTTGACTCTGTACTGTATTGGGAACCCTAAATGGACAAGCATCTGATTCGCGTACATCACATTTTCCTTGCTAATTTCTCCTTCAACAAAGCCGCATTTGGGCGGGATGTCCAGCATTTTGATTGGCCCTAATTGCCCATCCTTATTACAAGGATAAAAATTTAGTGGTCGGCATATCATTGGAACCAAAAACAAAAATTCCACCTTTGCTCGAGCAAGAGCATATCGTTCAGGCAAACCTGCTTCAGCACAATCGAAGACTGCAGAAAGATTTTTCAGGCATTCATTAAAACTCTCCAACAAGTTAAGCTTTTGATGGGGCTCGTCAGGAGGTCCTGTTCCAACGGTCAGGATTACTGGAGCAAACCGGCGTGCGCCCTCAATGAAATTGGATAGCTGGGTTCTGCTTCTCTCGCACATATGTGGCAATTCCCACATACAATTCACAGCAACAATTTCATCCTCGTTCCTCTTCATGTTCTCCACAGCTGTTTCCTCGAAAGAAAATGGAATCCCCAGAGAGTCCGCATATTCAGACAGCATTCTGCCAGTGTGTGCAGTTGTACACAAGGGCACTGAATTTTTTTCATCATCACCACAATCCCATTTAAGGGCAGTGATCTTCAGGAGTTCAATCTCGTACCCTCCACTTTTCAATGCTTCCATCAATGGTGGCCACTGCATTCCTTCCATGATGTCGAAATCAATAATATGAACTGTCCTTATTTCACCCTTGATTGCTTCCAGAATGCTCTGGTTAGCCGTGAAATGAGGTATCCTGATAAATGGGAATACTTGGTTAAGTAGACTCAAAGTACCCGCATCCCTCAATTGCTGCGGCTTCAAGCTCACTTCCATAGGATGCCCACCTGAAGTGATTTCATGAAGCTGCTGAAGTGCAAGAGACAAATAGAAAGCAACCCTCTCTAGAGTGGAGCCCGTTACACACCCCATTTCTCTCAATCTGCAAAGCAGAATATCAGCAAGATCATGCGAGCCATCTGAAATGGCTTCAGCGCATGTTGTTAGAAGACAAATAACTAGCAATCCCTTGTTATCTGATGAGTCGGCATTCCTACAGGGAATCAAGCTTCTAGTTGCCCAATTGAATGTGCCCCTTGATGTACGATGATTTTCTATACCAGAGACTTTTTCATCTCCAATGCTCATATTATCCTTGTCATAACCACAGATCCCTTGACCCCTTCTAGGTTCTTCCCTAGTCATTAGTTTTTCCATTAAATCCTCTTGCAGTGAAGAGAACTCAACGGCTAAAGAATCATTTGATTCAAATTGCTTCTTCTGAATGGTATTTGGCAGCTCTTTATGGCTGGTGAGGTTCCCATCCACCCAAAGAAATTCTGGTATCAATGATCCGTTATCTTCAACGAATGGGTCTTTCCAAAAAGACCATTCGCCCAGACTTGAATCCAAATCTAACATTCTTTCATCGAATTCAAAGTTGAATGAAACAGTATTATAGTGATCCATAACTTCACCATCGTAACTCTCCATCAGAAAAAAATGGAGGAGGATGTGAACAGAAAAAGAAAGCGGCGACAGTGCACAGTGCGCAGTGTAATATCTTTGGAAAACATTTAGTCCTAATATATATCCAAAGGGTATGAATGGCTTGCCTGATTCTTCTGGTATTCCCATCTACATGCAGACAAAGTAAAGGAATTTTCTTCACTCTTTTAGGGTCTGGGACTGAATCTGCAGAGCTACGTTGTCTGAGTCATGGTTTGTGAATAGATGGACCACATTTCTGATTCCTGTTCAAGAATATTGTCAAACGCAGGTAGATATCTAAATTGGATACAATCCTGCTTTAATCTCTCTACACTAATTCGTATATTAAAGTAAGAAGACTGTCTAGATTTAAAGAAGTATGAACCCATTAAAGCCTAATCCTGAATATTTAGCTTTCTACGAAGTATGATATATTTCGATCCGACAAGTAGGATACGGAAGAAGCTCAAAAAAAACCTACAAAATTTTATATATTAATTTTATAAATATATAAAGTAAAAGTAAAATGAGGAAGATTAGGTAGAAAAACTTAAACTATATGAAGTGTTATTTAAATTTTATGAAGTACATCCATATATAGAATGGGCAAGAGGAGGTAGATAAATTGGTCAAGAAATTGGTGTGCATATTCTAGTCAAATAAAACAAATAAGAAGAATAAAGATAATAATAGCAATTATATTAATATATAGAATTTATACTACATATTTTAGTTTTAAAATTAAAAAGTTATTTTTTTTAATATATATATATAATTTTATCTTTTTTAATTGTTGACAAATTAAATATTAAATGTATAATTTTGAAATTTTAAATAATAATAAATTAAAAAGTTGAATTCTTATTACAATTTTACAAATATTGATATTTTTCTAATAGTATTAAAATTTCATATATTAGCTCTCTCTCGCCCATTATCAATCAAAAGAAAAATATTATGAATAACAACTAACATAATATTTTTTACAATTATTGTATTTCTAAATTGATATAATTTATTTATATAGTGTCAACATCCTTTATTAATAACATTTATTATAAACATAATACAAATAAATATTATCTATTTTTTATAAATTGCATGAAGTTTGTAATATATTTCTGGTATTATTTTCTTTTTTTTTTCATGCAATCGATATATATAGATATAGAAAAAATTCAATATAAATTTGACTTATTCAACAATTAGTATAGTTGGAAAGTTTAAGAAAATTATATAAAAAATTATATATATATATATGTAATATGAAATTTGTAATTAATTTTTTTAGTGGGAAAAATGCATATTATTGTAGAGAGCTATTAAAAAGATCAATATGTATTACCACTTCTAATTGATCATTGTCAAGTATAATTTATAATATGTTGCGATTATGAAAAAAATTATGACATGATGCTTGTCTAAAAAGAAAGATTTGATAAATAGTGACAAAGATTTGACAAAAAAAGAAAGATTTGATGTTTTCATAGAAGTTAATAATTTAATTGTGAATTTTTAAAAAAATTTCAACTTTATAATAATCAAATAATTTAATTACTAAACTATTATTTAATACTTAAATAGATATTTAAATTCTTAATATAATAATCATATAATACTAAAACTTAAGGATTCGTTTTCATTTTGTCATTCTCCATATATTAAGGATTGCATTATCTTAACATTTATATTTTTAACTCACAATATAAAGAGATAAAAAATAGTAATTACCTTTCTATTTTCTATTATAATATTGTCTTATACTAACTAATTTCATGTAAATGGTATCATGTTTATGTTCATGTTCTAAACACCTTACAAACTGAAAATAAAGAGTTGGTCCAATATAAAATAAAGAACTCAAACTTATAATTTGATAAAATTAAAAATATTTTTAGAAAATTATTATGATATTTAAAGTTTTCAATACATTTATATTTATGATTTTTAGTGTTTTCAATTTTTAGCATTGCTTTGTTAAGCCTAGTAAGGTGTTCTAGTTAGGTGTAACCTATTTGACTTCTTCTATGTGAGGTGTCTAGTTGGTTGACAGAGTCTTGTAGTTCTGTCATGTTTTTTTTGACACCTCTTCCTCACTTTATGGAGATTAGTTCCCTCATCTCTACCTATTTTACACTCGCATTTTTCATTATTAACGGAGAGATTTTCATTACTTATGTGCTTGCATTCTAACAGTAAGATATTTGAAACTGTTTAATGGTATTAAAGCCATTATTTTTGTTTGCAGGGTGTTGCTAGTCTCTCATTATCTCTCTGTTCAAACACCTTCTGAATGAAATGTCATTGTTGATTCAAGTGTTGTTTTTGTATCCCTCTAAGTGCTCAGATCTAACATGCAGCCTTTGAGAACCCAAGCCTGAACGTAGCCTCTAAGAACAAGTGAAACATAGCAAAGCACCTTACGCCTGAAGGGGTGGATGGATTGGATCCTCACTAATAAACAAACATAAACATATCCTTAAAATTAGACACAGATATTAGGAATCCATTTTCATTTCTCTACATGAATCCATTACAAACTGCCTCTATTTATAGAGGACTTAGAACACTCCAGAACTTTGCACATCAATATAGTCACTTCCCAAATAAATGATATAGACGTCGGTAGGGGAAGAATCTAGAATATGGTAGTCATTACATGCATGTGAAGAATTATCTAGAATGACCATGGTTGGACTAAGAATCTAGACTTAGCAATTAATGCAAACAGTGGGATTGGTAGTAGAAATTAATATCTATAAGCACTCCCCTCTAATTTCTACCACTAGTTATATCAATATTTAAAATACTACATCAGGATTTTCTTCCCTTAATTTTGACCACGAATGCTGTGGAATTCAAATTCCTTTTTATTTTGCATGTTGTCTTCTTTATGATGTCCTTTCCAAATTCTTTCATTTGTCTGATGCCAATTCCATTCTCCTATTCTTCAAGAATTGATGATGTTGTTTTCTTTGTCCAACTCTTTCAAACTTCAAACCATGTATATGATATGTCAATTTGATGATGTCTTTCTCTCATTCTTCTCCCACTGCTATAGTAGTCCTTCAAAACTTTAATCTTCAACTTTTTGAAATCTTTCCATCTATGGATGTAATGCCAAAAATATTTGTTGTGCTTTTAAACTTGCCATTACTGTCACCATCTTTTACATACAAACTTTTATACTTGAATAAGTTCTTGATCATTCCTATAATAGTTTGCCAATTCAATCCATAGCTCCATCCATAGTCCAATTTCATGCATCCTACCATATAATCCTTCTTGTTCTCTCTATTCCAACATGTCTTTTCACAATGACTCTTCAAACCACAAATAGTGCACAGATGTAAGTCCCAACATTTATCCTTTATATGACCCTTTCTATTACAATGTGAACATTGCACAATCTGCATTCCTTAAACTGGTTTACTTGTAACTATATCATTCTTTCTTATTCTTGTGCCATATCTAAGGCCCTCATATTTTGGCCTAATTATAGGCTCAATCAGGTTCTTCATTCCTTTCTCATTCTTTCCTAGTCCTTTACCTTTGAAACCCATTCTTTTCATAATCTTCAAACCAACATTGTCACCAAAACAGATAAAATCATTTGCATTATCATTACACCTCATATGTTCATCATTACACTCTCTTTTACAAATAACTTCTACATAATCACATTTATCAAATGACAAATTCAAATCATCAATACCACAAGAAGCTTCATAAACTAGTGGTATTGACTTTAAACATTCATTTTCTTCTTTTAACAAACAATTCTCCTCTTCTAATTTCTTCATTTTTCCAGTAATTCTTTATTTCTTTTCTCATTGTCATTAAATAATTTTAATCTTTTTTCTAATTCCTCATTCTCTTTATTAATCTCGTCAAACAATTTTAACTTTGCCTTTAATTTTAATATAGAATATGGTAGTCATTACATGCATGTGAAAAATTATCTAGAATGACCGTGGTTGGACAAAGACTATAGACTCAGCAATTAATGTAGACGGTAGGATTGGTGGTAGAAATTAATATCTACCAACAATGCGCTCTCTAACCATGAGTACTCTAGTAGCCCAATTATTTACTTTTAGGTAGAATTTGGCCAACACAGTCTTCTGGGAGTCCAAAATGAGGCAAGGTGAGGTCTTGGATTCGAGTTGTTCCTCCCTACTCATGCTTTCCATGCCCATTTCTTCCTGCAAATGAGAATTTGTAATGCACTTCACAACAATCCTAGATCCAAAAAAGTGTAAAGGTTGTGGCATTATCACCCCAAAATTTTCTTCTCTATGATACAATCATCCAGCAGTTTCACCATCGATTTGATCGTCCACAAATTTATAAGAAATCTTGTAATACTGGATATTTGGAGACTATATATTTCTACTATTTTTTTTTCTAACGTAGGGTCTATGATTGGCTTTACATGGTTGTAGATGTCTCCACCTTTTATCTTCACCTTTTATCTCATGTGAGGCTCTGCCTTAGCCTTGGGTCCCATGGAAGAGGGCTTCCTAAAAAATAGAGTTGGAGTTGCTTGCTACTTTTTAGGAATACTTTAAAGGTGGTGATCCCATGAATTTTATAGTCTAGTTCAGCTTAAAAGTTTAAACACTAACAATTACGAAGTTGGTGATCTCATAAAAACAATATATTTTATCTTCTATACTTTGTGCATAAAAAATTACGTAAAAAACAAATATTTCCTCCAAAATTATGTTTTAAGAAAATTCTAAAATTGAATTTTTTTTTTTTGTATGGAAACAACCAGATTAAATAGATATCAACATCTCTGCCATTATATAGCTGATTACAAAATTATGAGTAAGCATACATCTAAAGCAGAAGTCATCCTTTGGCTAAGTCACCATGTGTAGGGGATCTAGTCTGTCAAAGTCACCCAGGGGTCAAACCTGGCCCAAACGCACCTCCGGGGGTTTGAGTCTTGGTGGATGCCAATGTCAATCATACCATCATCCTCATGAATTTTGCCCAAGCAATTGAGCTACAACCCTTTGGCTAAAATTAAATTTTTGAAAAATGGAAAAAAGTATTCCTAATTTGGTGGACCAATTCCTAGCCCCACCCTTTTTTCACTTGCTTAAATCTGCAATGCTTACAAGCAGAAGCTCCTACTTTGAAGGAGAAGATTCCAAGCCAAACTAAATTTTGTTCATGAGACCACCCTCTTCCTCAAAATAGAGCTTAATCCCACCTCATGGGACCCCTGGCTTAGCGGGCCCATGTTTTCTCCCTCTGCTACCTACTAAGGATCTACCCTAGCGGGTCATTTTGTAGGCTCTACGGCTGGGAGTGTGTTACTAGGGTTTGATTTGGTGACAAAGAGTCTGTAGGTGGAAGATTAGTGGGGTCCATAGCTAGGAGATTGCTGCTGCAGCTGGGGATTGTTCATCTTTGGCATGACTCATTTTCTCCTAGCAGGCTCACCTAGAGCTTTTCACCGCTTCAACAACCTGCAAAATAGGCAAGTATTCACCTTGGGAAGGCCATAGTTATGATGAGCCCATTAAGCCCTTCTCCATGCAGTTTGAGAAGGTTAAATAAAATTGGCGCTAGCATGAGTGCATTTGATTTTCCATGGGATATTAGTGTGGAGGGATGGGGGGCATAAATTTCTAATCACCTTGTCATATGGTGTATTAGCCCAAGGGAGATTAAAAAGATTCTTTCTTTTATGTTTTTTTTTTCCTTTAGTTGTTAAAAGGAAAGATAATTTATTTCAATTTGTTTTTGTAAAAATAAAGTGTATGTAGAAAAATCTTGTATATACCATAAATTTTTCTAGGAAAATCAGATTGGAATATCATTTTCCACAAAAATAATTGTTTTTTTTCGCTACAAATCTATCAAGCATATCGCATACTATTTCTATAATGTGCCATTTTATGCTTTTTGTAGTGGTTACAATGCACTATTTCTATAAAGTGCCAAACTTAGGGGGATAAAAGACATAATCAAGGAGGGGTGGTGTGTAGATTATCGGCATACAACAAAAGAATGTTGGTTTTTTCAAATTGAGGAAATGAAAAAAATATCTTCTCAATGATGGTATTGTCTTGCCTAGTTCTCCAACTCATACATAAACACCATTTAGTCTCACTTAGCCATCTAGTGGGACATCATCACTTGTTGTTGTTGATCAACTGATGGAGATGATGAAGACCGAGTGATAATGAGGAAACATGTTTGTATAAATAGTTACATCAATTATTATTTTTTCATTGATGTCAAGCAATTGATTTACTAATTTTTATTGAGTTACCATAGCATACGAAGGAGAATTTAAATGGGTGACAAATACAGATAAGATAATGATGAATTAATCTTGATATAGTTGTTTGCTACTATATATTTGATGTTATTAGGTCAGTATAATTGATATATTATGTTGGAAATTACAAAGAGTTAAGTTATGACTGAAAAGAGTTACTCTACCGAGCTAGACCGGGTTAGTCGGTATAGAGTTGTATTAATTAGTTTTGAGTTACCAAGCACCAAACACTGAGCAGTGAATGAAGTTAGTTAGCGAGTTACAAAGAAAATTTTGATGAGTACATGATATTAATTGTAAATGATGATAAGATTGAATTTAATACAAGGTTATGTTGTTCTGGATGGAGATAAGAATTCAAGGAAGTTTGTTAGAAGATCTACAAGCGAGAAAAATTCAATGAGAAGATCTAAGCTGAAGATCAAGTGGTTAAACCTGATTATGTGAGTTTTGAGAAAAGTGCAAGTTACGAGGTAAAAGTGAAATGGTTAACTGAGATGTGATTTAGTAAGAATATGATTGAACGACTGAACACAAATGATGGAAAACCTAAGAAAGGAGATTAATAAGAAAAAGTATGTCTATATAAATGATGGGAAATTAACAGTGATTATGATGCTGGTGAATTGAATTAAGAAGCAAAAGAAGCTGAAGAATAGAGTTATCAAGAAGAACAGAGAAGAATATACAGTCTAAAATAGAGACAAATTGAGTATGTAATGCTAGTATTCATGTGAGCATAAAGAATTTGACACGAGAAAAAGGTAGTTTCTATATTTACAAGTCAAAGTTATACTGTTGCTTATTAGCATTTTAACAGAGAAAATCTCTTAACCAAGTGGATTTACAGTCCTATTTGTAAATCCTAGATGTAGGTGACATTCCAAAAGAGTGTTTAAAGTCCTCTAGCAAGGCCACTCCTAACAAGGTGAACATCTTAATCGATCTAAGGGAAATCCCTTAACAGGGTCACATTTAGAAAATGTGTTTGTAATCTTTAACAGGATAAGTTCTTAACCAAGCATACTTCACAAAGGTACATTTTTATTGTGGGTCACAATGTCCATATAGGTTTTTCCCAAATTGGGTTTCCTCGTTAAATCTGGTGTCAACTAAGTTAAATATGTGTTTACTAAGTTTGAATGGTTTATTTGCATATTATGAGATGTATGGTTGTTTAATTTATAAAGTTATTTGGTGAATCAATTATTATTGTATTTAGTGCTACCGAGTGAATCATTAAGTTGAGTTTTAAGTTTTTAGATTTGATTTGGTCTGATTCACCCCCCCCCCCCCCACCTCCCCTCNATTCCCCCCCCCCCCCCCCACCTCCCCTCTCAGTGGGACCAACAATTGGTATCAGAGCACTGGTTCTCCGAAGTGTTAAGTTTAAAAGGACTTGAGTCAAGATCTAAAGATGTATAAGAGAGAAGCACCAAAGTTTAACAAGGAACATTTATCTACATGAAAAAGTAGAATGAGATTGCATGTGCCTTATGTAGGAGAATATGGACTTCATTTTATGGATAATGAATGGGTAAAAGCACAAAGTTGTGTCACATTTAAGGACCACTTATTAGCACAACTAAATTTGAGTATTTCTAAATAAAAATTAATTTTTGTCAAACATATGGTCTAGCTAGATTCATTCTAGCTAAGCTAGATAAGTGGTTAAACTTTTCCAATTTGAAATGTGAATTAAATGCATATTTTATACCGATTACCAAACAAATAAAATTATTTCAGAAAATTGATGTTTTAATAAACCCTACTCTTTTTAATGATATTATTAAAAAATATAAAAAACACCCTTTTGTAGAGCTCAGGGTCAAGATTATTGTCATATAAAGTTTATAGTATTTTGATTAGATCTAATATATTATAATTTCAAAATACAAGTAGGTATTTTAACATTCAAGAAGATGTTGCTTCAAATAAGTAAAAAGGTAGTAAATCATATCAAAAAAATTTAAAATTTATATTTAACACTAGAGGGGAGAGTCCTCTTCAAGGATATGTAAATTTTTTCTGAATAGTGTAGATTTGATAGGGGAAATTTGGTGGGAGATTAAAACTGTCAATTTTAGAAAGTTCAACTTTGAGAAGTTATAACGGAGAAAATATACATTGAAAAACAATCTTTCATGTTTTCTGCACTAGTTATACATTTTATCTGTAACATATTTTGAAATCAAAGGAAAAATAGATTATTTGCATATACTTGTTTGGTGGGAACTAGACCCCAGATTTTCAGCAATTGAAAAATGGACTTCAAAAATTAAAAAACTATGTCAATTCTTGTTCAATTTTTTTAAAAAAAACTATACGCATAATCCTCATGCATTTTTACACATTTCATCAGTTGACATCATCCTCAAATTCTAAATATAAATGTCAATTTTGATGTCGTTAAAGTTGAACAGTTTGCATGATGTGGTCCTTTTCCTTTATAAAAGTGTGACACAGGTTTGTACTTTTACCCGAATATGTTGCACCGAATACTGTACCTTTGACAATCACTAAGCAAAGACAGAAGCAATAACACACACAAGTTATGATTGAGATATCTTCTACACTTACCGACCAGGAATATGATGAACTTGATGGATGTACTACTTCAAAACAAATGTGGGATAAACTTATTTTAACCTATGGTGGAGATCACAATGTTCATAAAGCAAAAGTAGAAAGTTTGAGAGGAATATTTGATTCGATGAGAATGAAAGATGGAGAAAACATAATACAGTAAAACACTAAAATTAAGGAGATTGTAAATTCTATTAGAGGGGCTGGTGGAGCCATAACAAAGGAAGATGTTGTAAGAAAAATGTTGATAAACCTGCTACCGACTTATGCTATTTGAGTATCTAATATGCAAGAGTTGAGATCCATTCCTCATATGAATGTTTCTCTTGATGTTGCTATTGTTAAACTGGTTGCATTTGAGATTAATGATTTTGATAATAGTTTACCTGCTACATCTAAGATTGAGTCTTCATTTAAGTCATCTTTGAAGATAGGAAGCTCTAAGGATTCTAGGCCTAGTGATTTATATTTGAGCGGTGCTAGTGAGATATTTTATACCTGTCAAAGTGGTTTGGAAGAATTATTTGATGTAGATAAAGAGAACAAGAGAGTTTGAAGCTATGTTGGCTAGAAGGCTGCAAAGAGGGAAAGGTAAATTACCCTTGAAATGTTTTAACTGTAACAAAATTGGGCATTTTTCATCTAACTACCCTGAGAAAGATAATGAGGAGAAGAAGGATAACAAAGATAAGGACAAAAGAGAAAATAGATTCAGGAGATTCAAAGACTACAAAAACAAAGGTAATAAATCTTTTCATATTACTAATGAAGATCTAAGTGATGATGATTCAGATGATAGTGAGGAAAAATAAGTTGTTTATGCTGCTATTAAAGGCAATTATAATGAAGAAGAACCAAGAGCCCTAGCAACACAAGTAAGTAAGAATGAAACATGGATTATAGATTGTGGTAGTTCACATCACATGATTGGTGACACACTTAAGTTTATTTCCTTGGAAAATAATTATGGAGGATATGTTAGATTTGGTAATGATGATCCATACCCTGTGAAACGAAAAGGTTATATAATTCTACTGAATAACACAAGATGTGATGATGTTTATTTTGTTGAAGGATTAAAGAATAATTTATTGAGTGTTGCACAGTTAAATAACACAGGTCACTGACTAAAATTTCAACATGGAAGAGTGAAAGTTTTTTATAAGAAAGAAAAATCTGATTGCTACTGGAAAACAATCTAAAGATAATTTATTTTATCTTGATACTTCTATGAAGATTTTCCTGTATACTAAATTTGAGGATGTTTGGCTATGGCACCCAAGCCTTTGTCATGTTAATTTTGACAACTTGATCAAAGTGAGTAAAAAGAATAAACTATGAGGATTACTGAGATTAGAGAAAATTGATAATGCTATGTGCAAAGAAATTCAAATGGGTAAGATGACTAAATCTATTTTTTCAAGATAAACTTATGTTACACAAGAAATTTTGGATTTAGTTCATATTTATTTATGTGGACCCATGAGAACTCAAAGTTACTATGGATACAAATATTTTATTCTATTTGTGGATGATTATTCTAGAATGATGTCTGTAATATTTTTAAAAGAAAAATCTGATGCATTTCAAATGTTTAAGTGGTATAAGGCCCGAGTTGAGAATGAAACTGGAAGACAGCTGAAATGTCTGAGATCTAATAGAGGAGGTGAGTTTACATTTGATGATTTTACATTGTTTTGTAATGAAAATGGAATTAAGAGACATATGTCAGCACCGAGGACACCACAATAGAATTGTATTGTTGAGAGAAGAAACAAATGTATTTTTGATTATGCTAGGACACTGATGATTGAGAAAGTTATTTCACAAAACTTCTAGAGAGAAGCAGTAAGTACAAATTTTTACACATTGAACTGAGTACAAATGAAAAAAGGTACCAACAAAACACCTTATGAAATTTGGTATGATCACAAACCTAATGTTAGTAATTTCAAAGTTTTTGGAAGAAGATTTTATATATTGAAAGATTCTAGAGAAGGAAATTTTGATTCTAAAGGGGATGAAGGAATATTCTTAGGATATTATACAAGAAGTAAAGCCTATAAGTGTTTGAATAAAGTTACTAATAGAATGGTGGAAAGTGAAAATGTGAGAATTGATGAGCTTGCCAGAAATAATGATGAAGAAAGAAAAAAAGGAACCTAGAGACTATGATAAGTTTGTATATGTACAACCTATTGTCCATGACACCTTACCAAGAGCACTTACCAAGGAGGAAGCTAAACAGATTGCTCTACAACCGAATGATGTGGATGAAGTACCAAAACCTACTGAGCATATTTTAGAAAAATATTTGAGGAGGCACCACTCCCCGAGTAAGATTATTGGAAATAAAGATGATGGAATGATGACTATAAGCAAGGTAAGAGACAATACGTGTTTGATATCTTTATTTAAGCCAAAGACAGTTAAAGATGCACTATATGATGAAGATTTGATTAAAGTAATGAAAGAAGAGTTTGATTAGATAGAAAAGAACAATACATGGATTTTAGCACCTAGGCCAAAGGATAAAAATTTTATTGTTACTAAATGGATTTTCATAAAAAAGTTGAATGAGAATGGTAAAATTATCATAAATAAAGCTAGATTGGTTTGCAAAGGTTATGCACAAGAAGAAGGCATAGATTATGGTGAGAATTTTGCACCTGTTTCTAGATTGGAAGGAGTTAGAGTACTTTTAGCTTATGTAGCTTACAAAGGATTCAAAGTTTATCAAATGGATGTCAAGTCTGCATTTCTGAATGGGATACTGGGAGAAGAAGTTTACATTGAACAACATGAAGGATTCATTAAGAGAACAAATAAGAACAAGCTATGTAAGTTACATAAAGCTCTTTTTGGTTTGAAGAAAGCACCCCGAGCATGGTATGATAGGTTGCACTCTTATCTAATCAAAATAAGATTTCAAAGAACCAGTGATAACAGTAATGTTTACTTGAAGTGTGATAGTGACAACAAGGTTTTGATTGCCGAAATTTTTGTTGATGATATTATTGTTGGAGGAAATAACACCTTATGTAATATATTTGATGATGAAATGAGAAAAGAGTTTTAAATTTCTATGATTGGAGTTATTAATTTTTTTCTAGGACTACAGATACACCAAGTTGCAGAAGGGATCTGCATTACACAAGCTAAGTATATCAAAGAGATCCTGAAAAATTTTGGTATGGAATATTCCAAGCCAGTTGGAACACTGATACTCATAAGATGTAATTTATCTAAAGAATATGAGACAGAAGAGGTGGATAATAATCTTTACTGATCCATGATTGGTAAATTGCAATATGTTGTTCACAGGAGACTTGATATAGCACACATTGTTGGTATTGTTTTAAGATTTTCTTCTAATCTGAACGAAACACATATGTCTACAGTCAAGAGAATTTTTAAATATCTTAAAGGAACTAAAGATTTTGGTTTATTATACAAAAAAGGAGTTACTTTTGATCTGCAAGTCTACACTAATGCAGATTGGGCTGGAAATGTTGATGAAAAAAAAAGTACTAGTGGAGGCGCAGTCTTTCTAGGTGGAAGATTGGTCACATGGCTAAGAAAGAAGTAGAGTTGCACTTCACAGTCTACTGCCAAGGTAGAATATGTTGTTTCTGCCACTAATTGTGTGAATATTGTTTGGATCAAACAACTACTTGAAGGTATGCAAGAGATTATCTCAAATCCTATAACTATTTTATGTGATAACACAAGTGATATCAATATATCAAAGAACCTGGTTATGCATTCAAAGACCAAGCACATTTCTATCAAGTATCACTACTTGAGAGAAAAAGTTCAAGAGAAGAATGTGGTATTGGAATATGTGAATACATAAGAACAATTGGCTAATATCTTTTCAAATCCACTACGGAAGGACACTTTGGGGTATCTCAGAGGTAAATTAGGGGTTCTTCCCCTATCCAATATTCACTAAGTAGCATGAGGCATGTTGCATCAATTTTGTAATTTATTAAAATATCTATTCTTGAATTGATGTTAGTATGACACACTTTAGGTGATTCCTGAAGTTGTGAAGAAATTTTTGTATGTAATAAGTATTTGTACATGTACTTGCTACAATCCACTGCTGAAACAAGTTTTCAGGAGTATGAATTTTTGGCATTGTTTTCAAAGAGGGGGAGTATCAAATTGATGAATGAATTGATCAAATTTATCCATAAAGGGAGATATTGAAGAAAGAGGGAGAGAATGAATTATTACTATTTACTCATAAAGGAGAATTAGAATGTATGCTACAGTATTAGAAGATTTATCCAAGAGGGAGAACAACGAACAGCTTGAAGATCAGAAACAAAATATCAACTCAGAGGGAGTAATGACAGAGATTGACATTATTGAAAGTTATCATCATCAATTTCTATAGTACTACTATAGTGTTTCTAGCAATGCCAGAGAGGGATATTGTTGATCAAATGATGGAGATGATGAAGACCAAGTGATAATGCATATACATGTTTGTAGAAATGGTTAGATCAGTTATTATTTTTTCATTGATGTTAAGTAATTAATTTACTTATTTTTATTGAGTTTCCATATCGTAGGAACGAGAACTAAAATGGGTGACAAATATATATCAGACAATGATGAAATAATGTTGATATAGTTGTTCTCTACTATATATTTGATGTTATCAAGTTGGTACACTTGATTGATTAAGTTCAAAATTGCAAAGAGTTAAGTTATGAATGCAAAGAGTTACTCTACCGAGCTAGACCGAGTCAATCACTAGAGAGTTGTTTTAATCAATTTTCATTTATCGAGCACCAGGAAGTGAATGAAATTAGTTACCAAGTTGCAAAGAAAATTACCGAGTACAGGATATTGATTGTAAATGATGATAAGATCAAATTTAATACAAAGCTATAATGACCTATATGGAGATAAGAATTAAAGGAAGTTTGTTAGAGGATATAAGAGAAATAAAATTTAATGAGAAGATCTAAGGTGAAGATCAAGTAGTTAAACCTGATTATGTGAGTTCTGAGAAAAGTTCAAGTTACAAGGTAAAAGTGAAACGGTTTACCGAGTTGAGATTTATGAAGAAGATGATCAAAGGACTGAGCAGAAATGATGGAAAAACTAAGCAATGAGATTAAGAGGAAAAATTATGTCTATATAAATGATGGGGAATTAATAGAGATTATGATAATGGTGAATTGAATTAAGAAGCTAAAGAATAGAGTTACCGAGTAGAATAGAGAAGAAGAAAGAGAAGAATCTACAGTCTGAAACAAAGACAAATGGAGTATGTAATGCCAGTATTCATGTGAGCATAAAGGATCTGACATAAGAAAAAGGTAGTTGTTATATTTATAGATCAATTTTTTACTGTTGCTTATTAGCATTTATAACAGAGAAAATTTCTTAGCCATGTGGATTTAATAGTCCTATTTGTAAATCGTAGACATAGGTTACATTCCAAAAGAGTTTTTAAGTCCTCTAGAAAGGCCACTCCTAACAGGGTGAAGATATTAATTTATCTAAGGGAACTCCCTTAACAGGGTCACATTTAGCAAATGTAATTGTAATCTTTAATAGGATAAGTTCTTAACCGAGCGTACTTCAAAAAGCTACATTTTTATTGTGGGTCATGATTCCCATAGAGGTTTTTCCCATATTGGGTTTCCTCATTAAATCTGGTGTCAACTGAGTTAAATATGTGTTTACTAAGTTTGAATGATTGATTTTCATATTATGAGATGTATGATTGTTTAAGTTATAAAGTTATTTGGTGAATCGGTTATTACCGTATTCAGTGCTACTGAGTGAATCAGTGAGTTGAGTTTTAAGTGTTTATATTTAATTTGGTCTAATTCAACCCCCCCCTCAATGGGACCAATATTTGTTACATCTAAATTTTTGGTTCACTCATCCATGCATTCCATAAATTATTTGCATCAAGTATTTTATATAGTCATACTAGATCCACCATATTGGGATGTGTATCTATCAAACATAGCATCTTTGTTTGTATAATATTATCTTGTAGATTCGGATGACAACATTGAAAACATTCATCTTCTACTTGGTGATGAATTTCACGAGGTTGCATCACCATTTCCATCTTTGTAAATTTCTCTTACCTTGCCTACATCATCTCCTATCATGATAGATTGTGCACACATTCATGAGTTGTGATATACAACTTAGTTATCTTCATCTGTAGTAGTATCATATTCTCATCAGTCCAAACACACTACCATTCATCCATGGTCCATGTTCCATAATATTTCATGGTACATGAACCATCGCACATCAACATTGTCTTGGATATCTTGAGCATCATTCAAGGGCATTACTCACATCATTTCAGTCTTTGGATTATGTGCAACATTCAAAGACATGCATGTTACTTTCTACATATTCCTAACTAGAATGGGAATTAATCTTGCACACATTTATGGTTTTGTTTATTCCCAATGGGAGGAATTTTGTTCAATGTTCATGGATCATCTTTAGCATCTAGTTTTGAATATCTACTAGGACTACATGGAGTTCATTACTTCATATCTTCTGGGGGTCATATGATCTTCTCTACTTCTCTCCTATGGGGAGACATATTTTACTTTATGATAGAAGTATTATGTATTATTCTATGGGGGCTTATCATGTGTCCTCCATCTATCACTATTCTTCTTCTTTACTTGTACATGTCATTGCATCTTATCTCTTTTTGGAGGGAGCTTTTTTTGCCACTATATTTTACTCATTTCTCCTCACTTCTTATTTATTTGCATTGTAAATGAGTACCTTATAAGGCCTTTTTATCGGGACTCATATCTTTCATGACCATCTAAGGTTTTCTTAAGGGGATGTTAGTGTTTTCAATTTTCCACATGGCTTTGTTAAGCTTAGTTAGGTATTCTATTTAGGTGTCACCTATTTGACTTATTCGACATGAGTTGTCTAGTTGGTTGACAGAGTCTTGTAGTTGTGTCATGTTGTTTTTGACACCTCTTCCTCGGTTTTTGGAGGTTAGTTCCCTCCTCTCTACCTATTTTATACTCACATTTTTCATTTTTAATGGAGAAATTTTTAGTACTTCTATGCTTGTATTCAAAATAGTAAGATTGTTGAAATTGTTACAAAGATTATAAATAATTGTTGAATAATTATTGTTTTTAAAATTTACTAACATAAATATGATAATTAAGTAACAAATGTAATTATTAAAAAATAGAAACAATTTTGAATTTTAGGAAACATTTCCTCATGATATATCCTGAGGGTCACCAAATATCCTCCTTGATTATTTTGATATTCCGCTTGCATGTATACAAAGTTAAGTGAAAAAATAGAAATTTTTAAGGACTTTGAATTAGGCAAAGGTCCCATGAGGGGGGCTTAAGATCTATTTTTAAGGAAGAGGGTGGTCCCATGAACATGATTTTATTTTGCTAGAGGATAATTTGGAATAGATTATTCTTTAAAATAGGAGCTCTTGCCTTTTAGAAAGCAGGTGAAAAGGGGGTGGGGCAATTTCTAGCCCCACCAGCTTAGAAATTTTTTCTTCCACTTGTCCAATATTTAATTTCTTAATTTTATTTTAAAAAATATTTGGAGGGAAAATGATATCTTTATTTATTTATTTATGCACAAAGTATGGAAAAAAGTATGTTTCTTGAAATGTTGGTGTTTCAAATTTTACACTAAACTAGCTGTTATACACTGAATTTGTGCCTCTGATCTCAAGCTCTCTTGGTCTTGATAATCCAGTATAACATGGGAATCATCTCAAGGTTGTGGGACCTTATGCTAACCGAGATGAGACCTCCAGGTTCTAG
>MU225573.1:1100124-1118193 GCA_018584345.1 Thuja plicata | reverse complement strand
CCAGGAAGCATAGGGATATGAAGGATTATCACAAAGTACTTCCAACAGCTTGCATGATCAATGAGAAGGTTACAGAATGTAAAATTCAGAGGGCAGAAAGAATGCCTCAGATAACTCCTGGAAAGAATGAATTCTTTTTACAAAATGCCAACTCCTTAGCACTAAGGCTCTTCAAAAAACTTTAAATACTTCCATGCAGGCAGGCAGGAGTCTTAGAAAACCTAACTAGGGTTATAGATTTACAATAGAATAATTGACCCTAGGACAAAATCTAATCTGGCCATAAATGTGCACCAAGTGAATCAATTAGATCAGATTTTCTAACTTGCGCCCATCCCTGTACTGGATCATGCCCGTAGACACGCAACCTGAGTCCATGAGCTATATTCTGCAACTAAGTCTCTGTCATGAATGCTCACCAACTGATCATGACCTCCCAGGATGAGAAGTGACCCCTGACGGCCGCCGCTCAATTTCATCAATGAGCCATCGATCATGACCATGTCCTTGGCCAACTGCAACTGGGAGCAATAACTTTGTGATTGGACTCTGTATCTCCCTTCCACGTCGAACAAATCTTCTGTTTCTCCACCGATGTCGAACAAATCTATTCTAGGGATCAACAGACTCTCTATGCATGGTCTCTCTACAATTGAAACCTCTCTGATTGATTCTGGAACACGAGCACAGAGAAACCATGGCTGACGAGCGATCACAGTGCCAAATCTGCCGCCAAACATTCAAATTCAAAGTCCCACGACCACGCGATTGACCGTTAGTCTCTTCATCACGAGCATCAGTCCTTGACCCTGGTTAAATCTCACGACCTAGCGACAAAGCACTTTTTACCTCTGCTTAACCCGAGCTCAGATCCAGCGACAAGGCGACCGTGAAATCTCAAAGTCGCGAAGCACTTTACTTAACTCACCTTTCTTCTAGCGACCCAGCGCCTAACTACTACCTCAGACCGTCACGGCTTGTCGCCCAGTCGCCAGATGCTATCTCTCCATCTCAAGACCACGCGACAAAGCCTAGTCGCCAAGTCAGGGAATCCCTCTTATCAGTCAGCATGTGCCCTTAACCTTTCTAGCGACCCCGCGACTAAGGACTAATCGCTAAGTCAGGAGTACTTTTCATATAGGGCACTTTTATCACCCGACCTAGCGACCACCGTTGGATCATCTGTGTTTTGCATCAGACGGCTGGTGCTTAATCGCTTGAAAACTGAGCATACCCTTAAATTATCCAACGATCCCGCGACTGAGGGGAAAGAATATTTAGTCTCGAAGTCGCTTGACCCATCTTCTCTGTCTGGCAATCACCCGACTGAGGACCCACATCCACCTACCATATGCCACCTATCACATAGCCACTGGTTACTTTTCTGCACACTGGGATGCTGAGTCACCTCTCTGTTCTAGCGACAAGCCGACAAGGGACCACAGATGGCTAGTCGCGAAGTCGTGAGCGCATTTCCATCTTTCAATTAATTGCTCGGTGACTGTGGGACGAGGCCCCTTCTTTTGTCAATCGCTCAGTCGCGAGCTGATCTCTGATATCCTAAAAACATCGGCGATCGAGCGACGAGCAGCTTTCTTTTATTGATCGCGCAGTCACGAGCAACCCTTTCCTTTGTTTTATTTCTTAGCGACCTCGCGATGGCACCTTCTCTGTAGCTCGTCGCAGTCCCGTAGAAAGATCCTCCTTTGTGTGAATTGCTCAGCGAGTGAGCGACAAGGTCTCACTTCCTGCTTAATCATGCACTTGCAAGCAACATTTTGTTTATCTTTTCTGCTCGGCGAGTATGCGACGTCATTACCCTTCATCTCATCGCACACCCACAACCTCTTTTCATTTTACGTGACAACTGTAGCGATTGAGCGATGAGCTCTTCTTTTCTGCTCGTCGCGCACTCGCGAGCCCCATTTGACAACTTAGAAACAACTCGCGACTGCGCGATAACACATTTCTTCAGCTCGTCGCTCAGTCGGGAATGGATCAGACCTAGGAAAGAATAGATCGCGATTGCGCGATGACTGCGATTGGCAGCTCGTCGTGCAGTCGCGCAAATTAATAACTTGAATCAAATTTCACCGCGATCAAGCGACTGAGTGCGGGCCCCAACTATCATAGGGCTTATGACATTATCTAGCGACCTCGCGACCAAAGAACAAATGCTAAGTCGGGAGACACTGAGGGAATATTTGGAAAGATCACCAGACTATGCGACACAAGGAAAGTGCAGAGTCGGGGAAAGAAAAGGAATATTCGATCAAGGCAAAGCGATTACGCGGCTGAAAACAAGCACATGTTCTAAGTGATGGGAAAAAAGTAACTTCAAAACATAACGTGCCAAAGCCTAAGGGTTTATTTCATCGTTCAACATAAGAGACTTAGGGTTCCTTAGGGCTTTAAGGGTTTTAGTGAGGATCTGAAACCCTGGAAAAAAAAGACAGAAGAAACCAGACAGGGTAAACCAGACCAAATGCACAGAATGGGAAATTTGGGCAACACTAGCTTACAAAATTCATGGGAATAATACCTTTAAAATATTACTAAAAATTAGCAAGTAGCTCCAGCTCTATTTTTAGGAAGCCCTCTTCCATGGGACCCCAGCCTTAATCTACTTCAATAGGTTATATTAATCGTATAGTATAATTTGTCAAGAAATTGACCTCATTTCTAATTCCTCTCCAACAACGTTGTCATGCCTTAAACTATTTCCATAATTTGAGGAATGCACGTGAATATAAACTCTCTTAGTTAAAGTCTTCCAAGTTGAATTTCTTTGAATTCCTTGGTTCCAACAAATTTGTGTTGATTTTTTACATTCTAGGAAGTATGTACAGGGAGAATTTTAAAGAGTAGGTATAATAATTGCACTATATGAAATTGGAGTCATAAAAAAAATAAGAACACATATTGAAATATTTTAACTTCTACTTTTTTATTATTATTTATTTTATTAATTTATAAAATATACAAATAAATATTTTATTTTTGAATTTTTTTATGAAAAGTGTGAATATTTTTCTATTTTAATTATAATAATGAAAATAAATTTAAAATAAGAAAGACCAAAAATATTATTTCTTTTAATATTAATAAAATAAAAAGTTAAATTTCTATTATAATTTCAAAGAATATCAAATTTCAAATGTATCAAATATTATTTTCAATATTATAATAAAACTATTTAATAAAATTATATTATGAGTGATAATTGTTGAAAATATTTTCACAATTGTTTTTTATTAAGGGTAAAACAAGTTTTGATGGGGCCCTGAAACCCATTAACAACCAAATTTTTAGAGTTGCACAATAGAAATTAGAATACATACCAGCAGCTAAACAACAAAACAGAAATAACATCCTCGAAAGATTACAACAAAAAAAATGCTAGCTAAAAAGCATCAACCCTAAGCCTAAGAAGTCAAAGATTGAGTTTTTCTAAGGCTCCCTTAACCTTTAATATAGAAAAACATTGGTTACACTAGGCACTCATAACCTAATAAGGGGTTTTGATTGTCTCACCTAACCAAAATAACTAGCATCAAACAAATTGGCATTAGAGAACCAGTTGAGAGCTTTCATTTTAACTAGGAACCCACAACCTTAGGGACCCCAAAGAGAGGTAGGTCCTTTGATAAAAATGCCTTCCAACCATAAACAACTGAGAAGGAGAAATTGGGGTTTTTACAGGCTCCCCAAACTAGGAAAGAGGGTTTTAAAATGGTACCCACAACCATCCGAGAAAAAACTAACACTAACAGTCCCCCATGAATCTCCATCTCACAAAAATACTCCTTCTCACCTCAATAGGGATGAATGTCACCTCAATAGGAGCAGTTAAGATGAAACACGCTTGAAGGGAACCTACCATCTTGATGACACCCGCTTCCAAACTATCAGCAACAAGGAAGAAGCACATAGAGAAACCCATAACCTCTCCCAAAAAATAATTCTTCACCTCCATAGAAGAAACCTCCACCTCAGTAGGATTCATGGAATAGGAAGGAGATCACACAACAATCCAAGACCCAATCACAATAGAAATATGAAACCCCACCTCGATAGGGGGAAACTCCACCTCGTAAGGAGTGTCACAAAGAAGCGACAAAATATCTAAAATAGGAGCCCAATAGATCATAAAATAGGAAAGATCTTGGCTGCAAGCTAGATAGGCCAAGCCCCAAATCAAAACCTTAACCAAAAACCACACAAGGCCAAGTCAATCCCTTAAAAGCTTCCAACATCTGTCTGAACTTTAGGAAAAATAGCCCCTCAAAAGAACACTACATACACCACACAAAGGGGGCACCATAAACCATCATGAAGAATAGCCTCTTCTCAAAGGACAAAGAATAAAAACTACAGGAGAAGAACTAGAAAATCTTCAGCAAGAAACATTAATCTATGAACTCACAATAGGGATTCACAAAAAATGGTAGCATCGGAAACCGCAGGCTGCCAGAAAAGATTCCTACAAGTAATGGGTCATCCAAAACCTAGACAAACATCTTTGAACTCAACCAAGAGACAAATAAGCCCGCAAATATCATCAAGAACCTCACCAATAAGGAGGGGAGAAGCTACAAAAGCAACCATCTAGTGCTCTCCAAGAAATACCAGGCAACCACTAGGTCCAAGCCACTAACCACCATTTCCCATGAAGAAGGCAATTTGCCAACAATGAAAGGAGGCCACAAAAGAAACAAACCAAATATCTAACCTCCAAAATAAAATAAAAAGACGGAAAACAACCAACCACTAGCCTTTCCCACAAAAATCCCTAGAAAAAAGAGTTTGGTGATGAAACCACAAATAAATCTAACCCAAAATTAGAATCCAAAATCCTCTGCAAAGTGCCAGTAGTAGAGACCAATAGCTGACGCAAATGAGGCCAAAACCCCCATCTTGTTGACCCACTCCAACAATGAGACATAAGGTCAAAACACAACCACCCTCTCCAAACCCTAGAAAAAAATAGGGTAGGGAACTGAAAACAATCAAACAATACCCCAGAAGATGATCCTAATAGCCCACTAAAAAAATGACCACGTCTACAAAATCAACATCTAAGCCAATGGTGATGATAGTCTGCACCAAAGAAGAAAAAAAAAATTCTTCATCTTCATCTTCATCTTCATTGTCTTCATCTTCTTCCCCAGCCTTCTACACCCTCACTCCTCTCCTGCTTGTTTCTATAAAAGAAAACTCAAGGGTATTTTTTGAGTTTAGAAGGGTTATCCAAGGTAGTCTTTTTGAAGGTTTGAAGTAATGCATGGGATGTGTGGATTCATGCTTGTTCACATGGAATGTTTGGTTGTGGCTAGGGCTTTGAAGGTTTCCATGGTTGTATTGCAATGGTGTTTTGATAAATAATACATGGTGATAGATGCTTTTGGAGGTGTGTTTTTTCCCTCGTGAGGGTTTTCCCAGGATATATCTTGTGTCACATTTTTGTGGGTATGTTGTCTATTCTCTTGCATGTGGATTCAAGTGTTTATTTGCATAAGATCTATAATGTGTTATGTGGAAATTTTTATTTAGTTGGCTGAAAGTTTCCTAACAAGTGGTATCAATGCTATGGTTTTATTGTTGTAACCCTAGGTTGAATCCATTGGAATGCATGAAAGAATATAAGGAAATGAAAGATATGAGTGTCTGTTGCAGATTTGGGGGTTGTTGATTTATGGGGTTTTACAGGTCTGATTTTATGAGAAATTATTGGTCAAGGGTTTTTTTGGTTGTTTCATTTAAATGAGGATTTTTGAGGGGAGTTTGCATAACTCTCCTCCTATGAAGAAATGGACCTCACCATTGGATCTAGGTTGGCCTTCTAGTGAATTTTGATATAAAACTTGACCCCTTTAGGTGAAGTTGAAATCTGAGGAAAAAAAAAATTTCCCATTCGGTCATACGAATTGTGATGGTACACTCATGTTGAACGTCGTCAGAAAAAAAAATCTACAAGTTAAAAAATGAAAACCTAAAATAATTTTTTTGGGTTTTAAACAAAAAAAATGAATGTTTTTGGGAAGGTTCGGGCCACCACCCACGACCGCGTACTTGTCTATAGTCTACGGCAGGGACTTTCAGTAGTGGTACCATCAGTAGCATTGTCTGGCAGGGGCACAATCGGTAGTGTACCATTGGCTACCCATGGGGATGGGTCCCTCCACACATTGTGTGGGGTGCGGACCCCCCCCCCTCCCCCCATGGGGGGCTTATACCATTTTGATTAAAGGTTTTTTTTTTTTAAATAAAAACTTTGGAAATATTAATAAATTTCGCCATGGTATTTAATAATGTTTTTGCCATGTAATTAATTTTTATATGTCTAGTATTTTATGGGATCGGATCAGACCTGAGATGAAAAATAAATAGAAAATATTTTTGGCATATTGGAGAAAATTGGAAATTATTTTCGGGGGCATTCGTGATTTTTTTTGGGGAATCATGTTATTATACTTATGGCCTTAGAGGCTGATTTTCTTTAATGGAGCATAACTTGAGCATATGGAGTAAAATTTTGGACTTCAAATAGTTGACGAAAAGCTCTTGGAGAGAACTACATGCTAGTATAGATTTGGTGCATATTTGGTACACTTTATTTGCTGATATTTTTATCTAAACTATTTATGGTTTATTTTGACTATGGTTTATTTTGACTATGGTGACATTATGAGCTTATGACATGCTGTATCTTAAAGTTTTGAATTTGATGTCATTGTATACTCAGTATGTATATCAGATTGGTCTCATGTTGACATGGTTACTAGTATTTGATTTGGATATGTATGTTGACTTGATGGGTCTATAAGCTATGAATTTGTGTAAACAGTCTATACTTATAGGTTGCATATATGGCATGGATACAGGTTGTCTATTCCCATTGATTTTTTATTATGGATACATATTTAGATTGGTGGCATGGTTTTTTCACATGATTTTCTAATTTGTTTTCGTGTAGAGGGGATGGGATGTTGTTACCAGGTACAGTCATGGTGGAGGATTGTGGTTGAATTTGTTATGCTAACAAGTTAGACACATTGAGAGTTAAATGCTTATTTCATGGATGTGATCATGGTTCAATGGATGTTTCTTAGGTTTAGGGACTTTGGCAAGACATGATTAGATTTGCAGGTGCTTTGATTTATGATCATTTGATTAAATTCTTGATTTTGGTTATGGAGGCCCATATTTTCCTGGTTGAGGATCATGGTTACTGGTTTGAGGCCTTGGCTAATTCTCATGTTAGAGGATGGTTTTATCATGATGTCATGGATATCTTGGATATACGGTTCAGTGGGAGCTTGTGACAATGATCACATCATGGTGTAGGATTGGTTTCCAATTTTCTTGTTAGTGGTTTTGTATCTTCTTGGTTTGGAGATCTTGGTTTCACTTGGTACTGACATATCAATTGTGTGTAGACCTGGATGATCTGTATGTAGGAGATGGATATCATGATTTCATGGGTGACTCGGTACCACGGTTCACTGAGAGTTGTTGGTAGTGATATGCATTTAGTGAATGAAAATGTTGGAGGGTGTCTTAGATCATGTTGCTACATAAGCATCTTTGACATTTGTTGGTGCACTTGTAGGTGGAGGTTATCTTCATTGTCTTTGGAGATGGTGACATCTTGAGGACTCATGGTTTCATTGGTAGAGGTTTGGGTGCTTTCATTTGACATAGTATCCTTTCTGTTAGGATGGTTTCATTATTATGGCATGGTATACTCTTGATGCGCATTTAGAGTTTTGAGATGTTATGGTATGTTCATATGGATCAAGTTATCACTTTGGTTGAGATTGTTTAGATCCTAGTTGTCATGTTTATGATCCTCATTACTAGATTGGATTTGTGACAATGATCTTGGTTTAGTTTCTCAGTATTGATTACATTGATCATTTTTTGGATACTTCATGATATTTTTGTGTTGCATTTTTTAGTTGGCATGCATTGATTGGTTAAAGGTGCTCATGGATACTTAGAGATAGAGGTGATGCTGATTTATCTTGTGATTAGATATGTATTTTCTGGTATAGTTGACGATTTCAGCAGGAAGACCGAGGAGCCTTCACCTGGAATGGACTTGAGAGGAGTGTGTTTTTAGATTATTCTTGGTTGGAGACTTGGATATCTTGATGAGCATTCTCATTCCCCACTCTTGGTCTACTCGGTGGTTTACTACTTGAGAGGTATAGCCCATTATTTATTCCCAAGTGTATTATGTTTATGCTTATCTTTCATTGATATAGATCTTGACCTATGGTGTGAGTTATCTCTGGAGGGTTCATTTGAGAGATGGTTTTGCATTGGTTATCTCCTTGTACATATTTTTTTATTATAGTATGATTATGGTTGAGTTTAGGAGATGGTCTTATTGGGCATGTTCCTTGGATTAGGAATGGTTATAATTTTGATCTTCTTGTGAGAAGCTTACATCCATGATTTTTATATGGTATGGTTTGGGTATTTTTCTGGCTTCTTGTATGGGGTTTTATTGAGGAGATCATACATGACATAGTTGGCATTTAGAGGTGTGTGTAGAAGGGCATGATTTGCAATTTTTCTCTTGGGTCTTTATTATCTTCATGGATGATTGGTTTCACTTTCATTTGATTTGGGATTGGTTGGGGCTTGTGATCATTGGTTCACATTCATGTGTTTCATGTGTGAGATGGAATGGTTGTTCCTTTATCTATTTCCATTTTTGGTTGTGGAAAACTTTAGAAAGTGTTGGAGACTTGTTGTGAGAGTTGTGCTTGTAGGATATTGGTTTATATGTTGCATATTATTGTAGATATCCTTGATACTACATGGATTCACTTCTAAGAGATGTTGAGAGTGGACTGATTTTAGATTTGACATTACCTTTGTCATGCAAGCTTATTGGTGTGTATGTGGAAGGTATTGAACTTGAGGATTGTGGTTGCATGTTAAATGTTAGATATGTTGATGTTCTGGATTCACTTGGTATACCTTACACATATGGGTAGTTGGATGGGTTAGCACTTTTTGTGGGTGCTATTCCAAGTATGGTTTTGGTAGGTACTGATATATGTCATTACCTTTGGACTAAATATTTGTGCTTTGGATATTAGTTGGTACAAGATTTTATGATTCTTATGTGATAGGTTGGGTAGATTTATCTTTGGATGGCTTCTATGTATGTCTAGTGGTAGTGGCATAATGGAAAGTGGGACCATTCATGAATGAGATGGTAGATACTTTGATTTTACTATGTGTACCTGGATGGAGCACCTGGCATACTTTGGTTCATGATGGTCTATGTGCTAGGAGGGAATGTTCCCCTGTTTATTTATGTGGTTGTGTATTTACCCTTGTGCAATGTATACAACAAGTGGGATATTGATGATAAAATGTGTGTTGTACACATTGCATAATAATGTTTATTATTATATTATTTTATTTTGTTATGTAAATTTTTCACCTAGATGGATGTGTAACATGTAGATATTCCCATGGAATATCCCTGTTGAGTTGTATTTTAACATTATGATATTATTTGATGTAATTATTTAATATTGGGGAAATAAAGTAAGTAAAGTACGCAATATTGAATGTGGGTCAATTGGGTTAGGTATCACATGGTTTTAGCACATGGTTTATTTAATACCACTTAGTGGTTTTGTGGGGAGCTTATTGCTATAAAAGAAACCATAAGCATAGTTAATGATGTTAGACAGGTTAGCCAAGGAATAATTTGTGAAGGTTGGAAGCATGGCATGGGATGTATGGATTCATGCTTGTTCACATGGAGTGCTTGGTTGTGGCTAGAGATTTGAAGGCTTCCATGATTGTATTGCAATGGTATTTTTCTTAATAATACATGGTGATGGATGCTTTTTGAGGCCAGGTTTTTTCCCTCATGAAGGTTTTCCCTTGATATATCTTGTGTCACATTTTTGTGGGTATGTTGTCTATTCTCTTGCATATGGATTTTTGCATAAGATCTATAATAGGTTATGTGGAAATTGTCATTTAGTTGGTTGCAAGTTTCCTAACACAAGGTTCTAATCTGTATTGAGTTATTATGATCATAATCATTGTGTGTTCACCAATCTAATGTGCTTTAGGCTGGAACCTTAGCATTGATGGTGTTGGAGTTCATTTTCATGTGACTTTGTGATCCCAACTCCCATTACCACACATGTGGGTTTGTATTGTTCATGTTAATGTTATGCATTTGTATGAGGGATGACGTGTCTTATTTATGGCCTCACATGGTTTGAGCCAAGCTAGAAAACTTGGAGTGAGCAATCAAAATTTTTTATAGTTTGCATGGATAGAGAAAATATTCAATATAGATTTTAGTTTTTTTTTTTTTAAAGTATATAGTTGATATTTTTGTTATATTACATGAACAACTAAAACATGAAATATATTTTCAATATAAAATTTCTCATTTTCAGACTTAATCAAACTATTAATTAATTTCTTTTTTAGTAAAAAGATTGCATACTATTGTTATTCCCTTAACATTCTAAAGTACTTAAAAGGGACCCAGAATCCTAAATAGTTTATCAAAGGAATTATACTTTATTATTTAAATATGATTATTTCCCTTGAATATTGCATTATCTCTCATATTTATAGGAAAGGGAACCATGTTGCTAATATTTTTTTCTAAATTAGGGGTCATTATTTTTTGGTGACGGGCCAACAATACCATCCCTTTCATATTCAAAATTTTATTGATTAATGATGCCCACACTGATAAGGTGGTAGTGCTTTATTTCATCATGGTTATTCATCCCCAATTTCCTTTCATTGGGACTTGGGGTATGATCTGTATAGTGAATATCATAAAATTTTATGATTTGGCTCCCACTTTGGGCAATTCATTTGTCTTTACTGCTCATTATTACTACCTATCTTGTCAAGATTTCCTTCCTACATTCTATGGGTGATCATAACCTTGTTCTTCCCCCTTTTTTACTATAGGAAATTTTTATTTTACCATACTTCTAATAGGCCATCCAAAACCCAGAAAAAAATTTCTAAACTCAACCAAGAGACAAAGAAGCCCACAGAGATCACCAACAAACTTACCAATCAGGAGAGGAGGAAGCTATAGCAGCAACCAACCACCGCTCTCCAAGAAATACCATAAAACTTGTTGGTGCTCAAATCAACAGATTGGATTTCCTATGGACATGTCAATCCAATGCTGGGAAACCTAGATGATTTTGGCCAACTAACAAGATTCAATCAAGGCAAGGTTGAACCTTCTGTAATTTTGGCACTGCAAAACCAAGGGTGGTAATCCTATACCTTAAACTTATCCTTCAAGTCCTTAGGATTTTTATATTAGATATAACACACCTCAAATCCTCTCTCTCTCTCTCTCAAGTATGGTAAAGGCATTTAAAATAAATGTAACTAAAAGCAATGTATCATAAACTGCAAACTGAAATACTTTGAGTAATTGAAATAATGTTTAGAAAATATATGTATAAATGGAAAAGAATATAAGGATAGGATGTCACAAAACCTTAAAAAATAAACTAAATACCCATAATCCAATTAATAAGTAGATCAGTGCCTTATTCTATCACAGGCAATAGAGTCAAAATCATCCCAACCCTACGTACAACCTCAAAGACAGTTTTCAAGAAACATATCACTTCAAAGGGTTAAAATGAGCATGTATCTCAAGATAAATCCATAGCTATTTCAATTGAATTTAACTTTTCAAATGATAGATCGATTGATTGTGGCCACAAAACAATTGAATTTAACCATGGAAGATGAAAAGACCAATTGATAATAAAATTGTAAATTTAATCAAAATTATGCAACGTCTAACTATTACTTTGAAGAAAATAAAAATATTTTTTCCAAGGAAATAATTGAAAATGAAATTGAATCAATTCCCACAGATGAAAGAAAAAATGTTTATCTTTATTGATTTTTAAAAAATGGTACATCCAAGTTCATGTTACAAGTTGTTTATCCAACTACCCAATCTGTAAAATATTGTATCTTATTTTTGTCTCTATTTGTTTACATTTTACACCACATATATATGTGGATGAATGGTTTTCACACCCCTTTAGGGTGAAGAGACACCAATCTATGTTAAAATTTCAAAAATTCTTTTGAAAAAACTAATCCACAAACTAACTAATAACTACCTATCTTTCAGATTTGGCTTTGGTAGAAAATATAAAATAGATTTTATGAACATAAGAATTTTACTGGAGATAGTAAATTTGAGTTTTGGAACTAGGTCTTTTTTATATTTTCAATGTTTGATCATTTTCATTCTCTGTCAACATCATCTTTATAGAAGGTTGAAATTCCAGCATCTCTAAAACCTTCTCTTACATAATTTTGATTGTTGCTAGATCAGAGAGCTACCTTCCTTAATCCCTAAACTTTTAATTGAAAATTAATAAATTTTTGTATCCCATTTCATGTACTCCATAATATCATCAATTATTGGCATGGATTTTAGGATACCATTTTTTAGAGTTTTATCACTACATAGGACTCCAAATTTTGCCAAATTTAGAGCTCCAACAGGCTCTATCTAGGGACGTATGCTCCCTGTGAGCATAGAAAGATCCCAGTTATCTCTGGAGAAGTATACCATTATTTTATTATCCTCTTCATAAAATATTTGTCTTAACTTAATTTGGTGGCCCTTGGCCCCCAGAATGAATATTATTCTTTTCCTCTATCAGAAATTTTATTATGTTCACGTAACACTTTGAATCTCCTAAATATGATATTATAACATTCTTTATCTTTATCAACAAGAGTATTTGAAAACAAAAAAAATCTCATAATTATTTAGCCCCAACATCTGATCCCATGTTGTATTAGATATATCACCCTTATAGAGAATTCTTATTGGTTCCACTTCATCAATGTAGTCTTTGTCTTTTGAGTTGTGTTTTTTCTTTAAGAAAACATCAGGTGCATTGTGTTCTTTGTTGGATGGGGGATCCTTGTGCATATGACCAGTCATATAAGTATCTAAAATAATTTATTTTGGTTGGATGTTTCCTTGCACACAATCTAGCCCATTTCCATTATCTAGATATTGTTTCTCCTCACATAAAAATTTTGAGGATAGACCATATTCAGGAACTATTAATTCTCTTATATCAAGAATCTGATTAGATAGGATATTTGAATAATTTTTAGAACTTTTATTCAACATATTCTCATCATTATGCTTGGTTATTTCAGTATCATCTTCACAAGTGTGATACAAATATTTCTCATAGGATGAACTGAATGATATCTTACCTTTTGAATGCATATTGTAAGTGTTATCAGCTTCAAAATCATCATTAGTCCTTCTACCTTCATCACGATGTTGATAGATTTGATTGTATAGAAAATATCCTTCACATAATGGATTCAGGAACATAGAGAACACATATTTATCTTCCTCTACTTCCTCTTCAAACATTGGATTTGGGAACATAGAAAACTCAAGTACACCTTCATGAGATTGTTCATCAGGATCATTGGATGTTTCATCAATAAGACTAATATCTTCATTGACATTATTTTCTGAAACTTCCTATTTTTCATATGTTGTATGTTATTCTATTTTATCTCCTCTATTTTATTTTTGGAAGTTATCATCTCCTTCATCTAGTACTCCCTAAATATATATTGATCCATCAACTTGCTTATCATGATGAAAAAAATTAATCACTCTTCTCAACATGTTTTTTATCTTCCATGTCTAACAAATCTGAAATTTCTTCCATATTGAGAAGGTTTTCTTCCTCATCATCATGGTCATTGATACATGTTTCCATACACATCTCATCATGTACAAATTCTTCTTCAACTTGATCTGAATTTTCTTCCTCCATGTCTTCATTCCTTTCATTTTTATCTATTTCAACACAAATGTCAACAACCTTATCATGTACAGGAGCCTTTTCAGTCTGATCATAAACTTTAGTTGCATTCAAATTTGGAGAAATTGTAAATTCTACCCTATATTCATCCTTTTCTTCCCTCAATACCTCATATACTTTCTCAAGAAAATTTATCAGTTGACAATCATGATACGTTCCTAACTCATGAATTTTATCCATTAATGGCCTTCCCAAAGGCCTGATATCTAAAGGTATTTCTTGATAAATCTTTATCATTCTCATGAACAAATATACTATAGATTCACCCTCATATCTTTCCAAATTTAAGAATTTATCCAAAGGGGACATGTAAGATTCTTCTTCCATAATGTAATGTGGATCTTCTTGGTGTATGTTTTCTTCTTCATAACTATGATTTCCATCAATTAAAATGCCTTGTTCAATCTGATCTTAGGCCTCGTTTACTCTATCTCCATCATGTTATTTTAATAGTTGAAAGAAAAGCTTCAGATCGGGATCATCTTCCGAGATTCCTAACTCACAAAAATTTCTTATGGATTCCTTGCATGGGGGTATGTTGTTCAATGGTATCTTTTTATAAATTCTTTCCATCCTTACGAATGAATGTGGTGTACACTCCCCCTCAAATATCTCCAAACTAAAGAATGCATCAAGTTGAGATATATTAATATCCTCTTCCAAGTGTTGCAATGTCAATTTATCCCATTCTCCGTCGGACTTTGGTAAAAGTTGTGAAAGTTTTGGGAATAACTTATTTGGAATGCACTGAAATCTCCTAAGATCCAATGGCTTGATTCCATCTAGAATAAATGGTCTTCTTTGAAATGGCTGAGACATCCTGAAAAAAAATTGTCCACCTTTTCAAAGAGGAGAACTACCATCCATTTATGAGTCTTCTCCCTCACTAGAGTCACTGATTGAAAAATTTTACTGAATAGAGTCGCCACCTCTTTCGAGGAAAATTATGTTTTCTAGACTTATGGATTTGTCCTTCCAAAAAAGTGTACTGGTACAACTGTTCTCTGATCGAGGAAATATGAAACTCTGGTTAACTTCAAAATAGTTATTGTGAGCAACTCTCCCTGGTAGAGTCGCCAATTTTTTGGTGCTCAAATCAATAGATTTGATTTCTTATGGACATGCCAATCCAATGCTGGGAAACCCAAATGATTTTTCCAACTAACAAGATTCAATCAAGGCAAGGTTGAACCTTCTGGAATTATGGCTCTGGAGAACCAATGTTGGTAAGCATGTACCTTAAACTTATCCTTCAATTTCTAAGGCTTTTTATAGCAGATATAACACACCTCAAATCCTCTCTCTCAAGTATGGCAAAGACACTTGAAAGAAATCTAACTGAAAGCAATATATCATAAAATGTAAAATTTAAATACTTTGAGTAATTGAAACAATGTTTAGAAAATATATGTATAAATAGAAAAGAACAAATGGATAGGATGTTAAAAAACCTTAAACAATAAATTTAATAACCATAATCTAATTAATGAGTAGATCAGTGCCTTATTCTATCATGGGAAATAAGCTCAAAATCATCCCAACCCTATGTACAACCTCAAAAATAGTTTGCAAGAAACATATCACATCAAAGGTGTTCAAATGAGCATGTATCTCAAGATAAATCTACATCTATTTCAATTGAATTTAAATTTTCAAATGATAGACTGATTGATTGTGGCCAAAAATCAATTGAATTTAACCATGCAAGATGAAAAGACCAAGTGATAATAAAACTCTAAATTTAGTCAAAATTATGCAACATCTAACTATCACTTTGAAGAAAATCAAAATATTTTATCCAAGGAACTAAGTGAAAATTAAATTGAATCAATTCCCATAGATGAAATAAAAATAATTTATCTTTATTGATTTTGAAAAAATGGTTCATCCAAGTGCATGTTACAAGTTGTTGATCCAACTACCCAATCTGTAAAATATTGTATCTTATTAGTGTCTCTATTTGTTTACATTTTACACCACATATATATATTTGGATGAATGGTTTTTACATCCCTTTAGGGTGAAGAGACACTACCCTATGTTAAAATTTAAAAACTTCTTTCGAAATAACTAATCAACAAACAATCTAATAACTACCTATCTTTCGGATTTGGCTTTGGTCAAAAATCTAAAATAGATTGTACGAACATAATATGCTTACTCAAGATAGGAAATTTAATTTTCCAAACTGGGTCTTTTTGAGATTTTCAATGTTTGATCATTTTCATTCTCTATCGATATAATCTTTACAGCAGGTTGAAATTCCAGCACCTCTGAAACCTTCGCTTACAGAATTTTGATTGTTCCTATCACAGAGCTTCCTTTCTTAATCCCTCAACTTTTAATTTAAAATGAATATACTTTTGTATCTCATTTCATGTACTCCATAATATTATCAATTATTGGACATGGAGTTTAGGATTTCATTTTTAGAGTTTTATTACTATATAGGACTCCAAACTTTGCCAAACATTTAGAGCTCCAACACAACCGCTAGGTCCAAGCCACTGACAACCATTTCCCATGAAGAAGGAAATTTTTCAGAAAAGAAAGGAGGCCAAAAAATAAATGAACCAAAGATCTCACCTCCAACATTGAACAACAAGAGGGAAACAACCAGCCACTAGCCTTTCCCCAAAAATCCCTACAAAAAAGTGTTTAATGGTGAAACCACAGAGAAACCCAACACAAAATTAGAATTAAAAAAATACTTTGTGAAGTGCCAACAGTAGAAACCAATAGTAGAAGAAAACAAGGCCAAAATCCCTCATCTCGTTGACCCACTCCAGTAAAGATACTTAACATCGCAACACAACCACCCTCTCCAAACCCCAGAAACAAAATAGAGCAGGAAATTGAAAAACATTCAACCAATACCCGAGAAGATGATCCCAATAGCCCACTAAAAAATGACCATTTCTCCTTAATCAACATCCAATCCAATGGTGATGATTCCCTACACAATAGAAAAAAAAAGTGTCTTCATCTTCATCTTCTCCCCTTGCCTCTGACACCCTCACTCTTGTCCCGCTCGTACCCATTCTACGGGTCATCCTCGTTTCAAATCTTCTAAAGAAATATTTTCACAATTGTTATATTTTCTTACAATATTTCAATATTTTCAATATCCTTTATTAATAATTTTTATTATAAATACAATACTAATAACTATAGTCTATTAATTATCTATTATATAATATTCATAATATATTATAGTTTAACTTTTATGAGATTTATCTTATAGTGTAATGATTAAGTTGTATTATTTTTGTTGTCACCAAGCTCATGGGAAAATGTATGTTGTACACATTACATAATAATGTTTATTATTGTATTACTTAATTTTATTATGTAAATTTTGCACCTATATGGATGTGCAACAAGTAGAGATTCTAATGGAATATTCTTGATGAGTTGTATCGTAACATTGTGATATTATTTGATGTAATTATTTAATATTGGAGAAATAAAGTAAATAAAGAACCCAATATTGCATGTGGTTTAATCAGGTTAGGTAGCACATGGTTTATGTAATACCACTTAGTGGTTTTGTGAGAGATTATTTCTATAAAAGAAACCACAAGGGTAGTCGTTGAGGTTAGATAGGTTAGCTAAGGTAGCGTTTGTGTAGGTTGGAAGCATGGAATGGGATGTGTGGATTCATGCATGTTAACATGGAGTGTTTGGTTTTGGATAGGGATTCGAAGGCTTCCATGGTTGTATTACAATGGTGTTTTGTTGAATAATACATGGTGATGGATTCTTTTAGAGGCTGGGTTTTTTCTCATGAGGGTTTTTCCAATATATCTCTTGTGTCACATTTTTGTGGGTATGTTGTCTATTCTCTTGCATGTGGATTCTAAGTGTGTATTTGTATAAGATCTATAATGGGTTATGCGGAAATTTTCATTTAGTTGGCTTCAAGTTTCCTAAAAAGTGGTAACAAAGATATGGTTTATTGTTGTAACCCTAGGTTGAATCTAGAGGAATGCATGAAAGAACATAAGGAAATGCAAGATATGATGGTATGTTACAGATTCAGGGGTTTTTAATTTGTGAGGTTTTGCAAATCTGATTTTATGAAAAATTCTTGGTCAAGGGTTTTTTGGTTGTTTCATTTAGACAAAACTTGACATAAAACTTG
>MU225573.1:1069678-1099713 GCA_018584345.1 Thuja plicata | reverse complement strand
CCCCCCCCCCCCCCACATAGGGGATTTAAACAAAAAAAAAATTAATTTTTTTTAAAAATAAAAGTTTGGAGATATTAATAAATTCCATCATGGTATATAATAATGTTTTTTCCATGTAATTTATTTTTTATATGTCTGGTATTTTTTGGGGTCAAGTTTGACCTAAGAATAATAATAAATAGAAAATATTTTTTGGGATATTGGAGAAAATTGGAAATTATTTTTGGGGGCATTGGTGATTTTTTTTGGGAATCATGTTATTACACATATGGCCTTGGAGGCTGATTTTATCTCATGGGGCATAACTTGAGCATATGGAGTTGTATTTTGGACTTCAAATAGTCAACAAAAATCTCTTGGAGAGCTCTACATACTAGTTCAAATTTGGTTTAGGTTTGGTATAGTTTATTTGCTAATATTTTGAACTGAACTATTTATGGTTTATTTTGACTATGGTGACATTATGAGTTTATGACTGGTGTATCTTGGAGGTTTGAATTTGATGTCATTGTATACTTAGTATGTATATCAAATTGGTCTCATGTTGACATGGTTATCAGTATTTGATTTGGATATGTATGTTGACTTGTTGGGTCTACAATTTGTGCATTTGTGTAAGTGGTCTATACTTACAGGTTGCATATATGGCTTAGATATAGATTTTTTATGCCCATTGATCATTCATTATGGATACATATTCATATTGGTGGCATGGTTTTGTCATGTCATTTGTTGATTTGTTTTCATGTAGAGGGGATGAGATGTTGTTACCAAGTACAAACATGGTGGAGTATTTTAGTTGGCTATGTTATGCTGACAGGTTGGACACATTGAGAGTTAGATTCTTGCTTCATGAATGTGATCATGGTTCCATGGATGTTTCTTGGGTTTATGGACTTTAGCATGAAATGATTGGATTTGTGGGTGCTTTGATTTATGATCATTTTATTGAATTCGTGATTTTGGTTATGGTGGCATGTCTTCTTGGTTGAGCATCATTGTTACTGGTTTGAAGCATTATTTGATTCTCATGTCAAAGGATGGTTTTATCATGATGTTATGGATATCTTGGATATACGATTCATTGGGAGCTTGTGACAGTAATGATGTGGTGGTGTAGGATTGGTTTTTGGTTTGTTTGTTGGTGGTTTTGTATCTTCTTGGTTTGGAGATCTTGGTTTTACTTGGTACTGACATACCAGCTGTGTGTGTATACCTAGAGGATCTTCATGTAGGAGATGGATATCATGATATCATGGGTGACTCAGTACCATAGTTTAGTGGGAGCTGTTGGAAGTGATATGTATTTAGTATTTGCAGATGTTGGAGGTTGTCTTAGATCCTTTTGATACAAAAGTGTCTTTGACATTTACTGGTGCACTTATAGGTGGTGGTTATCTTCATGGTGTGTAGATATGGTGACATCTAGATGAATCATGGGGTCCTTGGTAGAGGTGTGGTTTATGCTTTCATTTGACATGGTATCCTTGGTGTTAGGATGGTTGCATTATTATGACATGATATACTCTAGATGTGCATTTAGAGTTTTGACATGTTATGGTATGTTCATATGGATCATTTTATCTCTTTGGTTGAGATGGTTTAGATCATGGTTTTCATGTTTATGATCTTGAATCCTAGGTTGGATTTGTGACATTGACCTTGGTTTAGTTTCTTGGTATTGAGTGCATTGATCATTTTTTGGATACTTCATGATATTATTGTGTTTCATTTGGAGTTGGCATAGATTTATTGGTTACAAGTGCTCAAGGATAATTACAGATAGAGGTGATGTTGAATTCTCTTGGGATTAGAGATGTATTTGTTGGGATGGTTGATGGTTTTAGTAGGAAGACCAGGGAGAATTCACCTAGTATGGACTTGAGAGGAGAGTGTTCTTAGATTAGTCTCGGTTGGAGACTTAGATATCTTGATGAGTATTATCATTCCCCACTCTTGGTCTACTTGGTGGTTTACTACTTGAGAGGTATAACTCATTGTTTCTTATCAGGTGCATTATGTTTATGCTTATCTTTCATTGATATGGATCTTGAGCTATGGTGTGAATTAAGTCTATAGGGTTCATTTGAGATATGGTTTGGAATTGGTTATATCCTCATGCATATGTTGTTGTTATAATATGATTATGGTTGAATTTAGGAGATGGTGTATTTGGGCATGTTCCTTGGATTAGGACTGGTTATGAGTTTGATCTTCTTGTGGGAGGCTTACATCCATGATTGGTTATATGGTATGGTTTGGGTATTGTTGTGGCTTCCTGTATATAGTTTTATGGAGGAGATCATACTTGACATGGTTGACATTTAGAAGTGTGTATGTATAAGGGCATGATTTGTAATATTTCTCTATGGTCTTGGTTATCTTCCTTGATGTTCAGTTTCACTTACATTTGATTTGGGATTGGTTGGATCTTGTGATCACTGTTTTGAGTTCATGTGTGTCATGTGTAAGATGGCATGGTTCTTACTTTATCTCTTTCCTTTCTTGGTTGTGGAGAACTTGGGAGAGTGTTGGAGACTTGTTGTGATAGTTGTGCTTGCAGGATATGTTTCATATTATTGTCAGTGTCCTTGATACTACATGGATTCACTTCTATGATATGTTGTGAGTGGATTGATTTCAGATTTGACATTACCTTTGCAATGGGAGCTTCTTGGTGTTTATGTAGCAGGTATTGCCCTTGAGGCTTGTAGTTGCATTTTGCAAGTTGGGTATGTTGATGTTGTGTGTTTGACTTGGTATACCTTAGAGGTATGGATAGTTGGATGGGTTATCACTTGTGGTTGCTATTTCATCTATGGTTTTGACAGCTACTCATACATGTGATTACCTTTGGATTGAGTGTTTGTTCTTGGGATTTCAGTTGGTTACAAGATTTTATGATTCTTATGTGAAAGGTTAGGTATCTTTCTCTTTGGATGGCTTCTATGTATGTCTAGTGGTAGTGGCATAATAGGAGGTAGGACCATTCATGTATGAGATGGTGGATAATTTAATTTTGTTGTGCGTACCTTGATGGAGCATATGGTGTACTTTGGTTCGTGATGGTGTATGTGCTAGGATGGATTGTTCCTTTGTTTATTTATGTGGCTATGTATTGAACCTTGTGCAATGTATACAACAAGTGGGAGATTGATGGGAAAATGTGTGTTGTACACATTTCATAATAATGTTTATTATTGTATTATTTCATTTTATTATGTAAATGTTGCACCTAGATGGATGTGCAGCATGTAGAGCTTCCCATGGAATATTCTTGATGATTTGTATTGTAAAAATTGGATATTATTTAAAGGGAAATCCGGGAAAGGCGGGAAGTGGTGGTGTGATCAGAAATTGCTATGGTAAGGGTACTGTTGTTGTCATCCTTTAACTTGGCACCCAAACCAACCACTTTTCAGAAGCCAATGCAGCCCTCCAAGTTACCAAATTAGGCCATGATATTGGGATCAAAAACCTTTGGCTATAAGGAGACTCTAGCAACATTATAAATTGTCTTAACAATTTAGACCCACCGTCATGGACTATTGCTAATATGATTGAAGAAACCCACAATCTTCTTGAATACCTTTGAGAAGATACACATATCCCATGTGTACAAGGAAGCCAACCAGGTTGTTGACTTGTGTGCCAACTTGGCTATGAAAATTGACACTCTAATCAGATGGCTTCATGGAGGAGACCTCCCACGTGAGGTGAAGGATTTAGTCGAATACAACAGAATTCAGGGAAAGGAGGGAATGAAATTTATTAATCATGAAATTTAATGTTGTGTTTCATAACTGATTTCCCATAAATGGGAAGGAAGGGTACTAAATCCAAGTCCCATTCGAACACTTTCTGGGTGCCCATTCACAAAGTTAAAACTTACTTTTTTTTACATAGTAGAAGAAAAATCTGGAATACTTCGGTGAGAAAGTGTCTGTTAAGAAGTAAGCTGAATCACCATAACACTAGACTGAGCCTTAATATTTCAATGGGTGGTGAAAGACATAGAAGTGATCCCTCTAATGACAATGAGAAATGGAGGAGACGGACTAAGATCTGGAATTACCTATAGAAAGGTGGAATTTCAACTTTTATTGAAAGGATTCATGGTGGGAAGTCGTCGGTGACCAAAATGCTTGTGAAAAGATGGGATGAGGGTAGTGTGGTGATTGATGGGAGAAACTTTATGGTCACTGAGGAGGTTATCTCCACTTTTACTGGCATCCCCATAGTAGGTAAGAATTTTTATAGGGATCATAAAATTTTGGACTCTGCGATCAGTGACTTTGTGAGGAACGAGGAAGAGAAGAAAGTGCTCATCAAAGTTGGGACTTATTATCTACCTGAAGGGATAAAAATGCTATGGATATTCATCCTGAGAGCTATCATTTCTTATTTCATGTTGGATACTAGGTTTGATAAGATCAGAACATATCACTTTGTCCTCATGAACCACTTTAGACATGGTGTGTAGGTTTCTATCATGTTCTATTTATATGCTTCTATCAAAGAAAATATTAATGGTTATAGGGATAAAGATATTGCAAAGTCTACTCTACATGAGGGAATTTTACTCCTCATTTATGATTACTTTAAAGCCCAAATTATGGGGAAGGAGGTAGCTAATAAAGAGGATAGAATGGAGGTCTTTGGCTTAGATTATGTCCCCTTGGAGATGGAATACAATGAGGTTTTGCACTCGGAGGGTCAGGAGGATTGCAAAATTAAGAACAAGAATTCGGGCTGCTCCTCTAAGAAGAGAACTGCTAGTATTCACATTGTCAAAAAAGAGAAAGCGGTGACCCCTTCCAAGAAACATACTACTACTATGATCTCTTCTGAGGAGGAGTATAACGAAAATGATCAAGGGGTGAAAATAGATGATGAGGAAGAGATATCCAGTGGAAAAGGTAAAAATAAAAGGGAGACTACTATTGTGAAGTACCAAAATCAAAAGAGCAAGAACAGGGGAGAAAGCACAAGCTGGAAGACTCCTAATGACCACACTCATAGAAATACCCCTAGCTCTTATGACAAGGTGAAGGATAACCTCCAGGATGAGCATGATGGTACTAACTAGGAAAAACCTTCTCCCTAGTTCTCCAACCCCCACATCTTAGTGAAAGACAAGGGGCAGGAGAGAAAATATTGTTGCTATGTTTCTACACAGGGGAGAAAGATGGTGTGGCACAAATTTTAAATTAAGACTGCAAAAATGGGGATAACTAGGGAAGTCATTAATCCCAAATTTATCGAAGGTGAGGATGGTAGGATAAAGCTAGAGGAGCTGATTGACCTCACTATGGTGGTCCTCAGTGATAATACGAGGGAAATGGAGCTCGCCCTTCTCAATAATGCCCGAAATAGCATGATGGACAACTACAGGTCTATCAAGTGGTTATTCCATGAGGTGCAGGGTCTCAAGAATAGATTTAATGGGACAGATAACATCAATGGTGAAAGCACTGCTGAGGATTAGAAGAGTCTGGATACTAGGATCAGAAAGATGGAGGAAAAAATATTGAGTTTCAAGGCGACTCTTAAATGCATCACAGAGCAGAGCTTCAACATCCTGAAAGCCTCCAATGAGCATATCAAGATTCTCATTGAAAAAATGGAAGAAAAACCCGAGGGAACAAATGTGTCAAAACTAGTGTGGAAATAGAGAAGAAGCTTGAAGAGGGACCTAGAAAGAGGACTAGGGCTAGTTCAAATAAGAAGAATGGGAATGATACTCAGATGGATCTCCAAAAGATAAAGGAATCTATAGAAAATATGGATATCCTTGAGTCCGAAGTAGCTAGCATGCTCAGGGACATCTCCTGATTGTGTTCCCTGGCTCTTTTGGATGTCCCTATGTGCTATTTTATTTTCAGTAGTTTAGTTTCTATTTTATTTTTATCCGTGGCCCTGGTAGTGGCTTGTCCCATTTTTGGTTCTATTGTTTTTTTTTTGGGCATACTTTCCTATCTTAATCTTTGTATTGGGTTTTACGCACCATGTAAAACCTGTTTTACTTAATAAAAAATATTGGGATATTATTTGATGTAATTATTTAATATTGGGGAAATAAAATAAATAAAGTACCCAATAATTAATGTGGGTTGATGGGGTTAGGTGGCACATGGTTTTAGCACATGGTTTATGTAACACCACTTAGTTTCTTTGTGGGAGCATGTTTCTATAAAAGAAACCACAAGGGTAGTCTTTGAGGTTAGACTTGTTAGCCAAGGTAGCATTTGTGAATTTTGGAGACATGGCATGGGATGTGTGGATTCATGCTTGTTCACATGGAGTTCTTGGTTGTGGCTATGGATTTGAAGGCTTCCATGGTTGTATTGCAATGGTGTTTTGTTGAATAATACATTGTGATGGATACTTTTGGAGGTTTAGTTTTTTCTCTCATGAGGGTTTTCCCAAGATATATATTGTGTCACATTTTTATGGGTATGTTGTCTATTCTCTTTCGTGTAGATTCTAAGTGTTTATTTGTATAACATCTATAATGGGTTATGTAGAAATTGTCATCTATTTGGCTGAAATTTTCCTAATACAAGATTCAAATCCATGTCAAACTATTATGATCATAAGCATTGTGAATTCACCAATCCAATGTGCTTCAGGATTGCACCTTAGCATTGATGATTTTGGAGTTCATTTTCATGTGACTTTGTGCTCCCAACCCCCATTACCACACTTGTGCATTTGGATTGTTCACGTTAATGTTATGCATTTGTACTAGGGATGAGGAATCTTATTTATGGTCTCACATGGTTTGAGGCAAGCTAAGAAACTTGGAGTGAACAATCAAAAATATTTATATTTTACATGGATATAGAAAATATTCAATATAGATTTGAGTTTCTTTTAAGTATATAGTTTATATTTTTATTATATTACATGAACAACTATAACATGAAATATATTTTCAATATAAAATTTTTCATTTTTGGGCTTAAGAAAATTATTAAATTTCTTTTTTAGTAGACAAATTGCATACTATTGTTATTCCCTTAACATGTTGAACTACTTAAAAGGGGCCCAAAAGCCCAACTAGTTTATCCAAGTAATTATACTTGATTATTTAAATATGATTATTTCCCTTGAGGATTGCATTATCTCTCATATTTATAAGGAAGGGAACCATGTTGCTAATATTTTTTTCTAAATTAGGGGTCACTATTTTTTGGTGACGGGCCAACAATACCATCCCTTTCAAATTTAAAATTTTATTGATTAATGATGCCCACAATTGCTAAGGCGGTAGTTCTTTATTGAATCATGGTGATTGCTCCCCAATGTCCTTTCATTGGGAATTGGGGTATGATCTGTATAGTGAATATCATGAAATTTTATGATTTGGCTCCCACTTTGGGAAATTCATCTATGTCTTTACTTCTCATCATTACTACCTATCTTGTCAAGCTTTCCTTCATACATTTTGTGGGTGATTGTAACCTTGTTCTTCCCCCTTTTTCACTATAGGGATTTTTTATTTTACTATTATTCTAAATTCTTTTTTTATTTGTGGTGTTGATAGTGAGCATATCATGGGTTGGGATACAAATAAAGTGGATCCCAATTCATATTAAATATGACAAAATCACCATACATTTAGGGTAAACTCTCTGCTAGTGGGATTACTACTCACTTGGGGAAGCTCCATGGATTTAACCCACTTTTTACTAAGTTTTTTGTTAATGGCTATAAAAATGGTACCTTTGTATCTTACAAGGTTGAAATCACTATTATTTAGGACCTTACTTTGAAAGTGATTGGTCATCTTGTGGAAGACAAGAAGTTTTACAAAGAGTTGCAGGAGGCATTGACCCCTATTTTTAAGGATGATGAATGTGAGAAGGTGAAGAAGGTGAAAGAGACATTATATTATCAAGGCAACATTAAAACTAGGTGTGGGTGGAAATTTTAGAAATAATAATGAGTTATTTCACTCTTAAAATGCATTTTACCATCCCTTTTAACTATTATCTCCTTTTTCTCAATTATATCTAGAATAATCATATTATTTCCTTTCTATTTTATTTTCTCTTATACCTTTATTCTAGACTCAATAAACATAGAAAGAATCCAAAATCCCCTAATCTACATGAGGGCCTGTCCCTGCTTATTATGGAATATGCTAAGTCAGTTTCCATCCCCGAAAATTCTCCTAGGCCAAGAGAAATATTGAGTATGGAAAAATGTTCATGTCCATCAACCTAGAGAATTCCCCTTAAATGAGGAAGAATATTTCCACTATGGAATCAGGAAGAATTTGAAGAGAAAGGGGAAGCTTGATTCTAGCAAGAAACTTTCAAAGCTCACTTGGTCTCATGGGTATGATATTTTTTTAATCCATAAAATGAAACCAAAGTTGCAAGGAGTAAATTAATTTATATTAAATATTTACATTCCATAGAGTACATAAAAAAATACCCTCCCAATCCAAAGCATATGCCAAAAAGTTTTCAATATAATTCAAGAAAACAAAATGTTGATAGTCCCCCAAATCTCTATCATATACATACCAAGAAGACCTAGGATAACCCTCCGGACCAGACCAGACCACCATGACTGACATTCATATCACCTAAAACCATATATTAATTCACAAGTTTATCTTGAGCATCCATAATTCATATATTCTTATCTTTGTCATCGACCCATGAGAAAAAAACCATCTTCAGTTGCCAAGCCCACGTCACAAAGAAACCACCAGCACTCGCCAAATTTTTTTTTTAAAGATAACTCCATAGGGTATATTTTAAATTCATTTTTTGCCAAAAAAAATAGAGAATATGTTACTAGAATCTCACTCATCATAGAAAGCTTCAAAATGGATTACTTCCCTAAAACCATTCAAAACTTTAAGTTTGGTTCCACATCAATTAATTTCCACTTTCATGGAAATTCCTACCAAATATATTATCATTGCCTATGCCCATTGAAGCCTTCATCATCTAGATTCATGATGAAGGGTTGATGGACAATGTTCAGTTTTGGTTGTGGAAGTTTGGAGAGATCAATTGGCCAGGGAATAACAACCTCATTTTTTCTTTTTCTTTTTTCTTTTTTTTGTAAAACCACAACATTAATGTCATCAACTAAGAAGTCCTCTTTTAATATTTCTTGTAAATTTAAAATCCTATTGAACTTCTCTCCACCCAAATCCAATAAAGATGCTAGGAACTACAAGGTGATATCTATTTTGATGTGGTATCAATCTATTGAGACACGAAACTCTCTTCCCAAGACCATTATTATCACCTCCATAGTAAGAGGCACAACATCCTTAAAAATAGAATGCAGTCTCATATTAGAGATGAAACCCAAAAAGTTCATCCTCCTTTTTTTATCCTTAGATGAAATAACACTCCATTATCTCCAAATTATACACTTGCTTCAAAGTAAAGAAAAAGAATGAGGTGTTCCTTATCTCTCATTGTCTTTAATAGAGGAGTCACCAATGAATTTGTGTGAGCTAGGATTGTGTTATAATAACTTATCATTTATAATATATCCTTAATAAATTCATGAACATGACATGTTTCTCAAAGGATATTCCCAAACCTATAAAAGTGTGTCATTTCCAAGAAATATCCTTCCCAAATATGGAGGGATATATGTATTTATAGTTCATCCCCCTCTATAATTAGAGTCATATCAATAAATGATAGCATAAAAATATCCTTTGAGGTGAAGAGCCTAGAATAGGACATCTCACCAAACACTTGGGGCTAATTCTATTTTGTCAATTCCATGGACTCAGTTTTCTAGTTAATCAGCTTTAGTATTTACCTACTTAATAAATATGGTTAATGGTTGTCATTTCAAAGGATGTCATTAACTCCATTTATTTCTTTGGTATCACTATGAACCTCCAACTATGAATATCTCCTTTTTACATTTTTTTACTCTCCTTTAATTTCTATCTTTCTAAAGTCACTTTTCCAAAAAATTAGAAGAGCATAAACTACAACAAAAAAAATTTCTTCATTATTAGTTCTAATAGATAGAGGCTTAAGGAATTCATCCAGGATTTTACAATACCAATCTTCTATGATACCACCAGTGCCTAAGATACCAATTTGACCCTTGGATGAACCATAAATGTTCAATTTCCACCACCCATATGTAGGAGGACACCATTTAACAAAGGATCTTTTAGTGCAAGATGAATGTCCACCCTTGCCTACCCGAGAATGGTCTTTGATTCTAAACCATATTAGCTAGATCCATGCATCCCAATTAGTGAATTTGACATTTTTATGGGTAAGTGATTGAATCCTAGAGTTAACCAATTTAGCGATAAAAGCTTCTATCTTATTCAAGATATAAGTATATTCCATTTCCTTACCTATTAAGATCCATTTGTTTCTTTCTTTATAAAAACCCCATAAAATTGTTGAGGATCCAAGTATCTAGATATGTCAATTTGCTAGATTAATTTTGATATTAGGGAAATACTTAAAGAGACATAAAATATCTTGTGGAAGGGTACATTACACCTTAATGTTTTACCAAACTATTCCCAACACGCTTGTACATATGAACATCCTAAATAATATGAAAAGAGAAGCATAAAAATAGAAAGAAGGTCACACCTCCTTTTCAAATGTAATGTATATATATTTCTCATTAGAAAGGTCAATATCTCAATAGACTCAAATATTGATTCAATCTTGAATCAGTATATTGGATCCTTCCTTAAAGGTGAATATTTATTTAAAAATTAGGATGATATGTAATATGATATTCTAGAGGAAATAAAATGCAATCAAGACAAGTGTACCTTGAAGAAATAAAGGAGATGTTGTTCTGATGTTGTTTTTATGACTATTGCAGACTTGAAAATAGTTGTACTTCCATATAAGGGATTTTTAACCTGTCTTCTCTTTGGGTGCAAAACATTTGGACCATTCTACATATGGGTGTCTAGAACATTTGTAACGTTCTGTACCTGATACTTTTGTCTAAAATTTGGCAAAGACATGTGTCAAGGTTTGCCGAGCTCAAATATTTAGTTACAACTTTCTGGTCCGTTCTTGCACACATAAATGGGGAAAGATGTTGTCTAAATGGACCACTTGCCTTGGTAAAACCCTTGTTTATTAATCAACCTTGAAATATGAAAGGAAAAGCATTTAATGTAAATGCAAAGGCTTAGTACTGTATTAATGTCCTTACCTACATGGATGGAAGTTTGTAACACTCAAATCCATGAACTATGATTTGTTTTAATTGTATATAGTTGTTGACCTTTTAGAAGATATGTAGTCTTAAAGGATTCCTTCACATGTGCATGGATCTATGGATATCTCTCCTAGATCTTAGTTTTCTTGAAATGCTTGATCACACTTTCATGGAAGAGAGATAAGGATGAATGATGGATAAAGAGAGATCTCTTCTTTTCTTATTTAAGAGATCCACTAGGACACCACCATGGGATAGAAAATATTGCTCCAACTTGAAGAATATTTCTTTGATGAGATGGACGAAGAATGCCTTGGCTTGAGATCTTAAAATCACCCATCTTTCTTGAATTTGAATGTTCTTGGATCATAATAATTGCCTTATGATTACTTGCATATGATTATAGATGTCAAAATGAGGAGAGATTATTATAATTCATATAATTTTATCACCAAGATCCACTATAGAAAAAATCTATCACAAAAGCAAAGAATGGAGACACAAAAAAGAATTATATGAAAGATAAAATATTCATTCAGAGAGGCAATAATATAATACAAGGAGATCAAAACCTTATAAAGGTGATCAAAACCCTAAAAAGGAGAAACCTAGGTTTCATGATAATAATTAATAAAAGAATTAATTATTATATGCCTGAATTTTAGCTTAAGTAAACGAGAGATGATAAGTGACTTAATAATTAAATCAAATAATTTAATTAATAAGTGAACTATCTTATTACTCTAACACCCCCCTTAAGATAAACTTAGGGAGTAGCTAAAACCTAAAAAAAACTACTGAAAGAAAGAAATGGGCCCCAACAACATGGCCTGATTAGGTACCCAAGTATAAAAAGTCTTTTTAAAGAGGAGAAAAGGAGAAAACCCAGTGGGAAAACCCCCTCTCCAAAAAATTATGAAGACTAGTGAAGGACTGAAGAAGCCTCGAAACTAGATAAGTTCCTATAAAACAAGAACAAACAATGAACATGAAGAACACCTCTGAAGCATGAAGCTACAAACACTATCAAAGAATGATTCTTGGAACCTCCACTGTAATAGAACATGATCAAGTAGAGAAGAATGTAATCTAGATGAGTGCCCTCAAATGTCACTACTCGAATCAGGAAGGAAAACTAAGGAAAAGATAAAACCTCAAAGATATAGATGGAAAACAAAAACCAAAGTCTAGAGAGCTAAGCAATCTAAGGTGGAATATTTCCTCCAAAATAGGAATGATGGAGTGTCCATATGGTAATTGGTCCATCTCACTAAAATGTATAGGTACCCATCCACTACATCCGCCTAGTACATAGGACCAAATACTTAATACATAGATCACTCCATTGAACCAAGGAAGCATTAGAACCAATAGGAGATACCCCCCATAATGCTGAGAAGGGAGAGGCATGATATGTACACCAAAAAAGACTGGCAAGAACAAATTCATGATGAAGAAACACGAACATAAAAAGTATTGAAGAAATTACAAACACATATAAAGAAAGGTGTCATGGAAGGATCACTCTCTTGACATACATCATGAGGCTAATTTCATAGAATTAATAATCTCGTGAAAAAGGTAGATCAAACCCCCTTGTGGCCCTTAATAATGTAGTCTGAGTACAAACAAGCACAAAATGTGCAAGATCCCAAGTATGCAATAGATGGCACTTTATCTTAGTGCGTTTGCAAAAAGAAATGCTATAGAAATAGATGTTTGCAATGCTCAAGAATGACAAAAACTTGTAAGAACATGTGTAACAGCTAAAAAGGATTCATCCCATGCAAGGAAAATGATCCCATGACCTAAAACATCCAAGATATTCACCAGATTGCAAAAAAAACAAAAGCCCAAATAAAATGTACCTGGATAATATTTTGGAGATGAGACCCACACCAATAGAAAGAGCATAGAACCAAATTTCCAATGATATGTGGAAGTTTGAAAATGGAGCCTGGATGAGAAAGATATAGCTCCCAAAGTACAAAAATGAACCCTGACTTTGACTGGCAAAAAGCCCTGCAAAATGGAAAAATCATAAAACCAAACTTGCAAAATCAGTTCAGGCTCATAACCATCTTTCTGACGATATCTCATTTGCCCAAAAATGCCTCTATTTTCTCAAGATATGAGAAAAAAATCAAAGAGCGCTCCAAAACAAGAAGAGTCCCAAGAAATCTGTGCTAAATCTAGCAAAGCTCCACTAAGTCTGGTGATACCGCTAAATCTGGCAGAACTGCTAAAAATTTGAAAAAAATTTGTAGAGAAAAAGAGGTGACTGGATGTTGATGTGGCCATGCAAGAAATATATTTTTTATGAAAAAAATTATTTAAAAAAATGAGACAGAGTAAATAATAAAATATTGTTTAAAAAAAATATTTAAAAAATTGTGGCTTGCGCATGGGCCTCGGGGCCTGCGAGACACTCGCCTTGGGGCTTGCGCAACCTTGGCCTACGCATGGCTGTCATGTGGGGGGAGGCCTCATCACCTGCCTATAGGCAAGTGGGTGGGGTACCAATCCCAACCAAATATTTTTGGAAACAACTACTAACACCCCATAAAAAAATGGGTGTTTTTGTTTTTATTTTGTTTTTATTTATTTTAAATCTGAAAAAAATTCCCTTTTAAAAATATATATATTCACCTTGGTAAGCTTGCCCAGAAAAGGGTCATATAAGAAAAAAAAAAATTGCCTCATATTTCAAATGTGTCCAAATTGGACGTGCCTTATATGAAAATAGGCTCATTAGGAGAAAAAGTACAAAATTGGCAAGAAATGCAAAAAGTTGCACAATGAAGGAAAAAGTTGCTAAGCAACTTTTCAAAAATGTTGCAAAATGGTTCTAATCTTCTACTATTGGTCACAACCTTTGAAAAATGGGTGGACTCATTGGTAAATGTCTTCATATAGACCTTTCAGGCGGGTGGAAGATGAACTAATGTAAATTTGCATTCAAATCAATAAAAGAACCATGTTTTCCCTATATTATGTGTTGAAATCTAATTGCGTATAGATTTGTACTTGATTACTGGGGAGGAATCTTGGAGATTTGGATTTTGACATGTATTGAGGCTCAAATTCCTTTTGTCTGATCTAGTTTGGAAGTCAAGAGGAAAAGTTATAAGAGTTTCTATCCAGGTGTCCAAGAAACACTCCTTAACCAAGGGTTTGTAAATAAAATGTCCTAACTTGCATTCCAACCATGGTAAATCCATGCACCCTAGGGAATTTCAAGTAGGGAAATTTTATTTTAAGTTTCCAAGAGTGTGGGAGCAGGGAATTCATTCTTCAAACTTTGTTTGCAGGCCCTAGTCCAAGCATATCTATGTGCTTGGAATTGTGTATGAAAGAATGAAACTTGACAGTAGCACTTCAGGGATGGATAAAAGAAATTTGATAGTGTATTGTATTCTCTTATGTGTCCCTAACCTTGTTCCAACCATTTTCATAACCCTATAATTCTACTGGCGAATACTTCCTTAAGAAATTGAGCCTATTGAGCCCAATTAGGCTTGATGTAATAAGGAGAGTTTGGTGGTGTCTTCGTAAGTTGGGAGTTTGCGCAATGGGGATCTTACATAAATCAGTAAAGGGTTTCTTAATCTATCATTGGTTTTGTGATTCCTTTGGGAACCCAAATAGTAAATCGTCAAAAACTCTATTTCTAGGGCTACTAGCCAGGAAGGCCTAATAGCCAGAGTTGGTGTTTCAAACCTTATACACATTTGGGTTTGTGGGTCACTTAGTATAGGAGACATTTCAACACTTTGGAACCTTTCCATCCCCTTGGAGTAGCTAGGTTCCTATAATATGCTATAGTCAAAGTAGAAAGCATTTTTAATTAAATAATATTATCTTATTTAATTAAAATATCCCTTTTAATTAAATAAAATAATATTATTTAATTAAGAGATATTTTAATTAAATAAGATAAGATTATTTAATTAAAAAGGGATTTTAATTAAATAAGATTATTTTATTTAATAAAAAGGAATTGTTTTCTTTTAATTAAATAAGATAATTGGTGAAATGATCAAACCTTGGGAAATATTGAAATAATTGAATTAATTACAATTTGATCAAGGAAATTGATTTGAATTAAAATGATGCGAAGCATTGATTCAAGAATTTGATAAATTGATTTGAATTAAAATGATGCAAGGCACTGATTTAGGAATTGTATAGTCTAGGCGACCATTTTAGGGTGCATACACCTATAATATGCTAGAGTCAAAGTAGAAAGCATTTTTACTTAACAAAGAAATAGCATCCTCAAGGAGGATAGAAACTTTTTGGTTAGTTTCAGGATCTTACAAAGGTGTAGAGCACTCTCACAAGACAATTTGGGTGTAGTGTAGTCACCTAAGGCCTTACCATAATAAATATACCTATTTAGAGGAGAGCTCTGCATCAATTATGTTCCTAGCTGCATAACATCTAAGATGTTTTGTGCCATGGGATTTTATCCCATAATTGGCCAAGGACATTAGGATGAGGAATAGAGGTTATAGTTTGAATTATAGGTTGTTATGATCAAGAAAAATGGGCAAAAAGACCTCAAAATCACCAAAGAGGGGCTATTGTTCTTGATTAGAGAAACCTAAGATGGGTGCTAACTTTTTAGGATGGTACATTTATCCCCCACTTTAGTAGGAGTATGAGACAAACTCATGCTCATGGTAAAGTAGATCAATGCATATGAATGGTCCTATCAAGGTCAATGAAATAAAGAAATGGCAAGCCCCTAAGTGACTTAAGTGTTCATCAATTACAAAACTAGTATAAGAGAGGCATCACTCGAGAGAGAAAGAAAGAGAGAGAGGGCATGACCGCTAGCCTAGTAAGGTATTTCCTTATTATGGATAATTTAAAGGAAAAGTGTTGTAAAATATGATATTAAAATTCTAGCAAGCTACGTAGTTTCTATTCAACCCATCAAAGAGGATCATTCTAAGGATCTAAAAAGTCATCAATCACAGGAGCAAGTGTGTGTGGTCAGCCAAAGGACCAAATGAAATAGGGATTAGTCTAAGAATCCATTAAAGATGTCATAGAATCTCTATTTTATTTGTGTGTGTGTGTGTGTGTGCAAAGTGTGAAATAATTAGCGAAGTGTATTCCCCCAAGATAAATTGATTGAAAATGCCTTACCGGGAGTAATGGAATTAACGGAGCATACATGGATCCAGGAGAGACATTTCCACTATGAGATGCCCCTAAGAAAGGAAAAAACTAAGGGAAATAAAATATATGACAAAAGAGAGCACATAAGGGATCTACTAACTTGAGGGTCAGTATGATCATATGATAATACATGTATATTATATTTAAATGAATTGACATCATTCACCCAAGGTAGTAGAACTAAAAGCACAATGGAATAATGACATATAAGAGTCACAAAGAAGAGTATTTTTCAGGTTGGCTTCATAGAGACCAAAAAGAATAAGTAGCTATCATTTTGCATCATCCCCAATTATACAACCCAAAGGCACATTTACGAACAATAACACACACACGACATAACATGTAATGAAATATAGAAGAAATGAGCTACAAATAAAGGAATTTCATGACAAGTTGTTTCCTTTATCACCATGCATCAATGGAGCAACAAGGGTCATCTAAATAAATCTAAAAAATATATATATCAAGAAGCATGTCATAGGGGAAGCACATTACAAAAAATAGGAAAACACAAAGAGTCCACCTCACAAAAGGAGCTGGTCAAGCATATCGTCTACCCCCATCTCAATCTAAAATGTTTAGGGAATGTGGGAAACACATAAGAGGAGAAAAATCAAGCACAATAGATGGAAAAATAGCCAATTCCAAACAAGGAACATGCTATAAAGATGGGTCACTTTCTTCATCAATAGGGCTAAGAAATAATTGTTTTACAAATCTAGCTAGTAAATCATGATTAAAATCAATAAGGTCATATGTATGTCATCAAAATCACTAGCATGAATATTATTGTTAGTTGCATTAGGATCATGAAAATCATCATCATCAAGAGTATCTTCTTCATCCAAATTAATTGTAATAGAATCCAAGATATGAATAGATTTATCATGTTTCTTCAAATTCAGCTTTTTAAAATTAACCTTCTTGTGGGTTATGCATAGGTTGATCAAATGGAATTATGGAATCAATTTGTGTTTTAGGGGAGGAGAAGTTATGGGAAGCACATGAATAAGCTCAAGTGTGGTATTTACATTGATGATCATGAGCACAACTGTTATGTTTGGTCTTTCTTGAGATTTCATTTGGTTTGGGGTCAATCAACATTGGGTCCTTTTCTCTTTTTAGGGCGAAGAATTGAAGGAACCTCACTAGGTTGAGAGATAGGATAGATAGAAGGTTTGTATGATATAGGAGGCAGGTTGGAAGCATAAAGAGGATTTGTAGGAGGTGTAGGAATGATTCTAGGTCTAGGGAAAGGAGATGGAGCATCCTTGGGATTTATAAGCTCACAAATATTTTTTATTTTGTATTTCTGATAGGATTAGAAGAGATTGGCTTTGCGGGGTTGAGTTGGTTGAGGAATAGAAGGCCAAAAGAAATCAAGGTCAAATTACTCTCATAGATTTGAAGTTTGATAGAGACTATGATTGAAAATTATGATTTCTTCATTGTGAGGAAATTTTTAACACTTTTGGTTATGAGAGGCTATATCTTTCATGGAGGTAAGCCAAGGAAGACAAAGTATGACTTGAAACTGATAAAAATTTGGGATGAAAACAAAGGTAACATATAGGGATTTACTACAAAATTCCACAGATAATATAATGGAACCATGAGTAGGATAAGTGAAACCATTACAATTTTGGATCATCACATCAAACTTTTCATATAAATCACCGTGCATTTGTCTAGTGAAAAGATGTTCTTTAGTTATAGCATTGAATATACAAGTGGGATCTATAAGGACACCATAGGTAAGAGGGCCATTAACTCTTTCCATAATATAAATAGGACCATCATGATGTTGGAATAATGGAAGGATGTTGTACGGAGAAGGGAGAGGTGAATCAGTGCCCTTAAAAAATTTATCAATTAACCTTTAGTAACCATTTCTCACATAACTGACCATTGTTTCTTTTCTACTTCATACATGAAATATCATATCTTAAATTTAAATGTATGAAAACAAAAATTGAAACATTCATGAAATGCATTAACACATGACACAAGTATTTGGTAATGCAGAAACCCTTTTTAGAAGGTAAAAACTATGGTGGTGATGAAACCCACAAAGCTTCACTATCTGCAGAATGGAACATGCCTGTTAGGGCTACAAGTTATGATCACTTCTTATGATCTTACCCTATTAGAAGTAACATGATAGAATTTTTAATTCTACTCGGTTAAGAGATTTCAGAAAAACAATGTATGCGTGCACTCAGTTAAGAGATTTACATAAATACTATTAAGTCCACATGTTTGATACAATTGTTAGAGAGTAGAAAAAAATATAGATAACCTAATACCTTTCAATCTTGAATTTCTGATTATAGATCCAATAAGTTCACAAAATTGTATATCACCTATTATGATGGATAATACCTCTAGTCTGCTTGATAGCCTTGAACGTAGTTCTTCATAACTAAATTCTTCTTTATATGTCCTTCTGCATGAAAACCTTTGTCTAATCCAGAGATGTCCTTGTGCGGCTACAATCATCATGTTATTGATTGATTATATATCTATATATACAATGTTTTGACCTAATTAGTTTTCACTCTTTTCTTGAATAACTCTAAGATCAAAGGTTTACAACTTGACCTTGATCTCCTAGTTTGCATGAATACAGTCAGTTAAACTAATTAAATCCATCATTTACAATTTTCTTGATCCACAATAAATAGTTGCCCAGCTAAGAAAGAAGCTATTTTAAATACTAAAGTGCTTTCGCTGACATGTAATTCAGATCCACTTTTCCCAGTGTTAAAAGTATCTCTCAGTTAGACTAGTACTCGGTGATGTCTCTTCTTGGTTGATATACTCTTCTTGGTTGATATACTCTGCTCAATGTTTAGAATGTTTCAGTGACCACTATGCTCGGTGAACACTGCACTCGGTGATCACTATCGCTTAGTGAATGTTGTTGCTCATTGAATGTTGACCGACCGACCAAAACTATCTACTTGAATACTAATGACAACTTCTGATCCATTAAGGATTATCAATCTCCCCCTTTGGCATTAGTATCAAAAACTGATATGTACAGTATATACCAAGTATATTATACTTCTACAATGAGTCCCCCTATGTGCATTCCTCAGTATTTAGATATAATGTATGTACATGTTTCCCTCTGTATGTACATGTTTCCCATGTTTTTAAAGTAATGAAAAAGATGTATAGCTTACAGCTTGTCAAGAATGTGCTTATGAGATTGCTTGATGTTTTCCATTAGCTTTTCCCATTTCTCCTTCAGGTGATCTAGGGTCATGTGCTCTAATGTAATTTGAGCATGCATGTCATAGATGCTTTTAGCTACTAACATCTCTGGGGTGGCAATTAGAGTCTTTGTCATAGTCATATGTGTTATCAGCAATGTGAGATTCGGTAGTAACATGGCTTGTAGCTCATTTACTTCATCTTTGATTTTGCTTTCGTCCTTTTGTATTTCAAGTATTAACCATTTAGATTCAACTAGATTTTTATAATGCAATTGGAATGCATTTGGATCAGTTGAAAGACTTTGTGCACTAGCTTTTAGATCTTCATTCAACTTAGCTATTTGTGTATCCTACTTGGTGGTGAAGTTTTCAATAGTACATAACTTTTGAACTAAGGTAATTAGTTCTAAAATAATAGGATCTAGTGTAGTTACCAGTTCAGAAAATTTCACCTTGTTTAATGCCATTTCTTGGCTTATTTTCTCTGTGAGCCTTTAGTGATACTTTTATTCTCCTCTTTCCTCAATGACCTTCTTGGCATCTAGGTTTTGTTGTGTGATTGTCTCGGTCAGAACTACTAGTTGATTAATGATGGGTGCATTTTGATCAATCTATGTGTTAGGAAATACCTATAGTAGAATATCCTTTGTTGTTTCTAGTAATTGTATATTTTTTTGTTCCATTTTGAGCTTGTCCTATTGTGCTTTCCTTTTGCATATCTCCCCATACCTTGATAATGACTCGAGATCAAGTGTTGGATCATAGTCAGGTATGTCTATTATCTCATCAAGTATAACATGGGCTTTACTTTTCTTCTTCTTCTTCTTTGGAATGTTTCTTGATGCAGGGAAATGAGGAATGATAGAAAGAGCCTTTTGTTTCTCGGTTTCTGTCATTGGTTTCTTTGGATGTGTAGTGTATTGGCCAGGTTTCTCGGTCAGTACCTGTTGGTCAGCTATAGACATCTCTACATCAACCTTTTCTTGGTCTACAGTCTTTTTTTCCTTTCCAATGTGTTCTATGGGTACATCACTTGGTTTATCCTCTTCATTTCTATCTATCTTTTCCCCTTGTTCATCACCTTTTTCCATTGGTGTGTTTGTTTCAAGCTCAAGTTTTTTCTCCTTTGCTTCAGTTATTATATTGATAACTTGTATCAATAAAGGCATATTACGTAGTATTTGTACATGTGCAACATCAGTAGTGTCCTTTTCCTTTGTTTTCTCAGTGGCAATATTGACATCTTCATCAGCCTTGACATTATCATTAGAATCACTATATGTGATATCTTTTATAGTGATGTCTGGTGTTTCCCCTAATGATTGCAATATTTTAGGAATATCATTCATGGCCTTACTTGCCTCTTTTTTTAAATCAATAGGATTGACATCCTTGGTGTCGTTGATGAAAATGTGCTCAGGGCTCGGTGTGGCCTCCTTATCCTCGGTGTGAGCAGTCTCGGTTATAGCTAGTACCTACTATGGTGGATTAAATATTTGTGTCCAAATATTATTTCTATCAATTTCAATATCTTTGAGCTTGTTTTTCAATACCTTGTATGCTCTGTTTTTTGCAAAAAAAATCTTTGCATGCTCCTTCAGTGTTGATTCAATTTATTCAATTGTGGAATAGGGCATGATATTAACTAAGATTCTTTCTCTCATATATTTTTATATGTTCAATTCATATGTCCACCTTGTTGATACTTTATCTTGTAGCTCCTTTAAAATATGACTGCCAAATTGTAGAGGTACATACTTGTAATCTTTAATAATTTTAATGATTTCTTCTTCTATTTTGTTCTGATCCTCAGTAGACATATTTACCCATTGTCTAATATTGTGATGTGATATACTTCCTTTATTGATGATTGACTCTACAATTTCATCAATTATTTTGGTATTTTAGCCTTTTGTGCTTGGATCATCTATTCTCTTTTTTCTTCTGCAGTATCATCCTTATCCTCTCTTCTTCTTACATATCTCTTTCGTTGTCTCAGTTATTTTTTCTTGGATGAGGCTTTTATTTTCATATATGTTTTCACCGTGCCTTTTTTCAATGGTGATGAGTCTACCTTATTTGTTTTCTTCTTGTCCTAGATGCAGTTGTCACATCAGTAACTATTGTTTTCTTTTCCTTTGGTGGCTCTGCATCTGATTTTGTAGACTCAGAATAACTTAGTTCTTTTCCTTCACTGACAGGTGACTATTCCTCAGTGATATGTATTTTTTTTTCCAACTCTTTATCAGTTACCAAGAGTTTCTTCTTAAGTATTTTCACCATTTGAATTTTCTTCTTCCCTATTTTCTTGACTACTAAGCTAGTCTTTATTCTTAACTTGGATTCCTCAGATGCACCAAATCTGCTTATAGATTTTTCAACTATTTCATTTAGTAGGGATTCAATGGCTCCTATAGCCTGATCTATATCAATTTCATATTCCAATGGTTGTAACCATGTTGTTCTTGGGTTGGCAACTTTGATGAGTGTAGTTTCGGTGTCAACTACAAAGCATATCTCATCTTTGTATTGTTCCACCAACTGTGTAGGGATTCTCATCCTCTTTTACATCCTATCCTTAAATTTTTTGAAGTATGCATCCAATAGTGGAATGAAATTGTCTCCTAGTGATTTAATGTAATTATTAATTTGTGTTGTTATCGGTCGGTTGGTGTTCCAAGTAACATTACCAATTGAAGGAAATAAGTTGTGAAAATAAAAGAATGTGCACATTAAAAGAGAAATGAACTAACATGTATTAGATTGGGTTGATCTAATTTTTTTCATGTTCTCTTCCATTTTTTTTAGTAGTAGCTCAGCTAGGTCTAGTTGCACACCTTTCTTTACTATCTTGTATGCAGTGTCAACAGTTCCAAAACCAGCATTGTTCATTCTACTTGCTTGAAAGATCTTGTATCCAATTACATATGCACCAAATTTTAGTTCAGGGTCGGTGATTGAATTCACTCTCATTCCTTCATCGTCCCATCTAGCTCCACTTACCTTTTCAATCTCCAGGTGTCCAGGGTGCCTTAGGGATTTTTCCTTCTTGGTGATTGGGTATCATGTTACTGCATGAATCACATCCTTTTTTATTGGTTTAGGTTCATCTAACCATATTTTACCATCATGCACTTGTCTAAGCATAATGTAAATCCATTCTATTTTGAATTCTTTTTGGAATAGTAGGGAATTGGTTAACCCTATCACTTCAATGTGTTTGTATTCATCCCTCAGGATTTTGTCCTTGCATAGCTTCTTATAAGCTTCTTCAACTTCAACATCTCTAATCTTTGCAACTTTGTAGTGAATTTATGCTCGGATATCTTTGACTAGAAAAACCCTAGGTGGGATACTTGAAAATGATCCCTTGTCGTCGGGTTGAGTAGCAACCTCAGGGAAAAACTTGTAGTTAGGTTCTTTTCAGGTCAAGTTCTTGATAAGAACAACCTTCTTATCCTTTTCCATTTTGATCTTCAACTTTCGGGAAGTGGTTGCCATTTTTTCATAAAATTAGGGCTTCTTTGTAAATAACCTAATAGCTCAGTAGGTCTAGATACTCACTAGATGTTTTCCATGAGTTCTTGAAATCTGTTGGAGTTGATTTGGAGGTGCTATGAATCATTCTTTAATGTTATCATTGTGAATCGCTCTTCTCACTCTGTAATTTTCTCTTAAACACTGGGTGAATGAAAGAGTTCACATTTTGCCTTTTTTATAGAAAAATATAACCTAAGTGATGCATTAAATGCTTCACCTACCACTCAGTCGACAAAGCGGAGATGCTCATTTAACACTCCAAAGTCTTCATCTCAGTCAATATATAATACTTGGTACAAAGTGTTAACTTTGTTGTCTTCCACATGTTTAACGACAATGCTCGATATATTATGTCAACCCGGTTATCTTTCATATGTATACTGACGTGTAGTTTTTTCTTGGTTCATATTAACCGACTAGACTAGATTTACATAAAACAAAATGCAATACCATAGTGCATCTTCATTCATGCTAATTTGTAATATTCTCAATGAATATAGGAACTGATGTAAAATAGAACTTTGTAGAGTGTAGTTCCATACTTACTTGTATTGCTTAGGTGGGGTTGGTGGAATCACCTAATCCATTAGATGAGGTGTCACCAACTATAGTTCTTCATCCAACATTATCATTGTTTGAAGCTCTTCTCGACATTTGATTTCTCATTTTCCTGATGTCTTCAATGGTATTTCCATTTGCAAAAGTTCTTGACTCTATCACTTGGTCTCTGTAGTCCTTTCTTAAGTTACCGACCTTATGACAGGGTATCCTTTGATCACCTCAGTTTGATGATTCTATATGCTCGGTATACCCTAAACCAGTATTGTTGTCAAGTATTCTTTTTCCATTCAAAAATTCATCCATTCTTTTTGTACTATCTTCAGCTTTCTTGATCATATCATTATATTGTTGTTGAATCTTCACTTCATGCTTCAGTTTCTCATTTTCTTCTCTTAGTTCACCAATAACTTCCAATTTTCCATTAAGTTCTATGTTCACTCGGTTGGCTTCATTACTCATAAGAACTATTTGGTTGGTGATCTCAATGTGATGTTCAGTTATAAGTCTTTGTATCTCAGATTCTTTCTCTTGCAATTTTTTGGTAATATTTCTCCTGTCATCAATAGCTAAAGTTATTTCTTGTTCATCTTTTCTTGCATTATCTATAACATCAATCATTCTTACCATCTGCATCTCTTGACCAATCTGCAGTACTTTTACTTGTTCAGTCAAATGTTGATTGATTTCATTTAGATTTGTAATGATTCCTTCAGATGTGTCAGATGTATTACCAGATCTAGATCTAGATGAATCAAATAGGTTAGTTGTCTCTTCTTCATGATAGCCAATTTCGTTGTAGCAAGATGCCATGACTTTTCTTTTAGCCAATAACTCTTTCATTTTGATTCTTGCCTCTTTGTATTGCTCAAAGAAATTCTGTATTTGCAACTTCTGATTCACAATATTTTTATCAAGCTTATACCTTTCCATTGTATGATCTTTTCTCTCAAGTGATTAAACTTTTCCAAAATAAGAGATCCAGCTCTGATACAAATCTTTGGAATAATGGAAGGGTGTTGTACTAAGATGGGAGGGGTGAATTAGTTCCCTTAAAAAAATTTATCCATTAACCTTTAGTAACCATTTCTTGCATAACTGACCATTGTTGCTTTTCTACTTCATACATGCAATATCATAGCTTAAATGTAAATATATGAAAACAAAAATTGAAACATTCATGAAATGCATTAACACATGACACAAGTATTTGGTAACATAGAAACCCTTGTTAGAAGGTAAATAATGTGGTGGGGATGAAACCCACAAAGATTCACTATCTGCAGAATGGAAGGTGTCTGTTAGGGCTACAAGTTGTGATCACTTCTTATGATCTTATCCTGTTAGGAGTAACATGATAGATTTGTTAAGTCTACTCGGTTAAGATATTTCAGAAATACAATGTATGTGTGCACTTGGTTAAGAGATTTACATAAATACTGTTAAGTCCACCTTCTTGAATGATTTTTTCTATTTGCTACATTGTTAGAGAGTAGAAAAAAAGATAGATGACCTGATAGCTTGCAATCTTGAATTGTTGATTACATATCCATTAAAATCACAAATTTGTATATCACCTATTGTGATGGATAATACCTCTATTCTACTCGGTAGCCTTCAATGTAGTTCTTCATAACTGAATTGTTCTTTATCTTTCCTTTTTCATGAAAACCTTTGTCTGATCCATAGATGTCCTTATGCGGCTACTATCATCATGTTCTTGATTGATTATACCTCTCTATATACAATGTTTTGACATAATTAGGTTTAACAATTTTCTTTAATAACTCTAAGATCAAAGGTTTACAACTTGACCTTGATCTCCTAGTTTGCATGAATACAATTAGTTAAACTAATGAAATCTATCATTTAAAATTTTCTTGATCCACAAGAAATAGTTGTCCAGCTAAGCCAAAAGCTATTTTAAAGACTAAAGTGCTTTAGCTAACATGTAGTTCAGATATGATTTTCACAGTGTTAAAACTGTCTCTCATTTAGACTGATGCTTGTTGATGTCTATGCTCGGTTGATATACTCTTCTCGATTGATATACTTCACTCAGTGTTTATAATGTTTTGCTGACCATTGTGCCCGGTGAACACTACGCTCATTGATCACTATCGCTCGTTGAATGTTGTTTCTCAATGAATGTTGACCGAGTGACCAGAACTGTCTGCTTGAATACTAATGAAAAATTTTGATCCTTTAAGGTTTATCATAGGAGCCTTAATAGTTTCACTAGTATCAAAGGTAATGGGAATCTCAGGTTTAAGTTTGGGTTAAATTTAAGATTTTGTTTGATTAATAAGATTAACCACATTGTTGGCTTCTATAGATTCATTTTAATACACCAAAACATGCGAGGAAGAAGGTAAAGGTTTAGTAGACTCAATAGTATTAGTGGAGTGAGAGGTGTTATGCCTTGCATAATCATCCCTATATTTTGTGTGCAAAATGTTGGGTCCCCTTTTTCTTTATTCCTTTCCTTCTTTGGTTTCCTCATTCCTTTCCCTTTTTTTTTGGCTTGGTTTCCTATTTCTTCCACTATCTTCTGGTCCCATCTGGTCCATGATTTTTCCCTCAGTGTCTGTTGTTGCCTCTAGGATGCATGTCCTAGAGTGTCTCTCCCAAGCGGGTGATTCTAGTTTATCTGCATCCGGTGATGGTTTCTTTCCTTTATTTGGGGGCTGAATAATCATTAGGTGTTTTTGTCTAGACCCCAGTTGTTGGCATGTCCCTTGAAGTTACTTTTTTGTAACTAATGTGATTTCCTAGGCATTATTTAAGACCTTTTACCTTGTCATTTTTACAATTACCGCAAGCTGTTTTTACCTTTTGGAAAATTTTCTAGAGAGAAAAGTGATTCATTTTTTGAGCTAAGACGTCTGAGCTAGAAGGTGTGGAAGTGCATTTGTTGGTTCTCGTGGAGTGTTTAGGTGATAGAGTGAAGTGGTTTGCAGTATCCCCATTCAGAATTTCAAGATTCAGGTAGGCTCTTGGCTTTTTCTTTTATTTTCCCTTTGTTCTAATTTTGTTTTTCTTCCTTTGCGTTTTGGTTGTTTTCCCCTTTTCTCTGCGAGGTTCTTGTTGTTTCCATTTTTTTTACATGCTTTTAGCCTATGTTTGTTTTCATCATTTGTTTTCCATTTTTGTCTCGGGATTGTGTCTACCATTTGGCATAACATTCTCCTTGAGCTTGGTGTGTCTCCTCTCTTTCATAGCTGTCTAGTTTGGAGGAAGAGATTCTCACTCTGTTGGGTTGTAAGTTTTGTAAATATGGGTTGTTGGCTGCTAGGGAGTATGTAAGTTTTTGCCTAGTTTTGGTTTTGATTCGTCTGTATATTTTGTAAATAGCCTATGGGTGCCTTGTAGGGATTATTCTTTATATATTTTATGTAAATTCAGGTTTGTAGGTGCTCTAGGTTTGATTCTTTGAGTTTTGGTAACTTGTTGTAGGTTTAGTGTCATTTTTGGATGTTTCGCAAGTCTACAATGCTCTATTTTCTTTCTTGCTTAGAGGCATAACATCTTTGGAGGGTCTGCCCAATTGGGTTTTTCAAAAGAAGTTCCTGGGGACCTTCTATCACCCTAATTATTTATAAGGCCATTAGGCCATATCCGCCCAATAACCAGGTTCACCACCTTCATTGGTGTAGCCTTGGATGTTGAGGTGATGAACATGCCAGTTACAAATGCCATCTCACTAGCAGGACGTTAACCCTTTCTCTCTCCTTTGTCCTTTCCATCTTAATGGCATAATTAATTTGCATGATCAAGCATTCAAAATCCTTTCCAAGTGGTGTTCATGCCACTCACACTAGGAGAATTGTCCATTAAATGTCATTACTTAGCCAAGTGGGCATGCACGTGTTAGAGTATGATAGTAGGGCTACCTGTCTTATCACTAATGACTATTGTCTTGTCAAGTTAATGCCATGCATGTTAATCAGCCCAACATTTTTTCACCTCATGTGACCCCTTGTGGGTCCATCGATGGATCCTTGGTAAGAAAGAAATGTTTATGTGTTAAAATAATGTTAAGTTGTGTGCACTTGATCCCATCCAAGATGCCTTGATGTTTCTCTATTTTAGGTGAAAAGGTGAAGTCACTCTCAGGGACTCTAAAATCGAAAACCTTTTAATGTTTATATACTGACAATTGTCTAGTTTGCAAGTACAGTTCAAAGAAAGCAAGAAATGGCTTCAAGATCCTCACCTTGTGGGAGTCTCGAACTCCTAAGTGCCTCTATAGGCACCAGCAAGAGGAACAAGATAGAGCGGACAATGGAAAAGCTTCCGCTAATAATAATGGGACAATCCATGGGTCCCAAATTGATTTTATACTTAAGAGATCACCAACATAGATGTCAATACCTGGGCTGAATCGCAGGGCCTTATTCAAATGATCCATCAGCTTTGACACCCTAATGACTCCATCTGAGTTAACTTAGCAGCATCAAGAATTATTCAAGCAGCTAGTTTTCCATGCTTAGTACAAGTGCTAGAGATAATTTTTCTCTTGGCTAGGGGTTATTGCCAAGGTAGTATGACTGCTATGTTGGTTTCCCCCATTCCCCTAGGATTCTTGGTGTCCATCATCACATTGGACCATGATGCCACTGCCAGAGGGTAGCGTATCCCACAATTTGCAGGAGTTGTTTCTCTCACCAAGGTTGAGGCCCTCAATCAATATGAGGATACGAAAGACATGGCCCGATGCCACCTCAACTCACAATGGCTGAAAATTCCATGTCGGGACTATAAGAAAATGAGGATAGAACTTCCTCGCTCTGACTTCAAGGATCCCATCTAGGTGGGAATTATTTTATTATGCAGGATCTTTGGGGAGCCACATACCTGGGAATTATCCCCTGGATGTATTATTTCTTATATGGTATGACCACCAACAAAGCGCACTTCAACTGGACTGATATCATTATCAAACATGTCGACGTCCAGGTGAGGAAGGTCAATATAGAGTGCAAGTTCTAGATGACTTCCTATGTCCTTTGGCTGCTTGCCCAGTAGTGCCAGGGGATCTAAGGTTTAACAATGGTTGGTGTTCTTAGGGAAGGACCTGGCCAAGTTTCTCCATGGGACCACTTCCCCCAAATTCAGTGCAACCATAGTTTTCCACATTTTTGCAGAGATAACGATGCCTTCATCTTGTACGGGATCAAGGAAATCACTAGTGATCAGGGATTTATATTATCTCCATAGGCCATGGGCCTAGTTGGTACATGGGGACATTACTTCATCTATTTTTCCCAACACACTTACATTTGGGTGTCTGGCTTCTCCGAAGAACCCTTCCTGTTACCCAAACATTGTGGGGACAGGATAGTTTTGCTAGCATTTTGCAGGTATATTTTGGAGCATCATGCCTTGACTGCCCTCAAGAAGGTTACCACCCCATCATTCCCTTTCATTTGTGAGGAATAATCTTGCTCCCTTATCACGGCCTGAGAAATAGAAAATGAGCTAAGTAGCTTTAATTTAGTGAAATATTCTTTCAGTTGCAAGGATTATGATCCCCTTGGGCTACTAGCAGGGTTGATGCCAAATGGGGTAAACCCCCATGTTCGACACATAGAATATTTTTGGGCCTACTATTAGGATGACTATGATGTCTAGAGGTGACATTACACCTGAATAACAAAGGGGATGATGGAACAGCTCAAGCTCCATAGATTCCCACAGAATTTTTTAGACAATGGGCCCCAAGAGGACCCTCAGTATAAAAATGCAGGTATAGATAAGATGGACCTCCCTTCAGTGGATTGGGATATGATGGAAATTTTGGATGTTGAAGCCATCTTGAGAGAAGAAATTGGGCGCAGCCACTCATATTTCGAGAAGGTCTTCCCAAAGAGTGTCCAAGGGGACAAACATTTTGTGGAAGCCTCATGTTCCTACTATTAGTAATAACTGAGAGGGGGGGCTGAATCAGTGGCCTCAACTTTTTCTAATTTATACTTTAATCCACTAATCAATACTTCTCAAATTATTAAGTCCCAACAAGATGCGTGCCTTTGAAATATTTGAAACAAATAACTGTCTGTCAATTTACCTTGTCTGTCCTGTTTCTCCTTGATAACCGATAATCAGTAAACTGTATTTACCGATACTTAATAAATATGTAGAGTATACCAGTCAATCCATAAATGCATATGTAGAATTTAAAACACTAAAGCAATTAACCATACACACATAACACAAGGATTTTAATGTGGAAACCCTGTTAAGGGAAAAACCACTGGGACCGGTACCCCAAATTTTCACTCTTCTGAAGTGAGCCCTGTTAGGAGCCAACCCTATTAA
>MU225573.1:1016396-1026717 GCA_018584345.1 Thuja plicata | reverse complement strand
ACAAAAGACTGTTAAGTCCTGCTCTGTTAAGAGACTTAATGCTTCAATGGTTAAACTGAAACAAAATGACCTGTTTCTAATGCAACTTAATTGTAGATTTTTAGATCTATTTACTTACAATATCTTTTTGATCAATGTATCAATACAATTAGTTTGTACTCATTTCTTTCTTCTCTATGATTTTGTGCTTCTTTGTCCATCAGTGTCTGCAGAATTCTTTAGCTCTCCCTCAGCTTGATTGATTAGGACTACATGAATTTAATCCTTCATCAGTTTCTCTTCAGCATCTTCTATCAGTTCACTCCCTTGTGTATCTAATTTCTTATCAACCACTTCACCTCCTCCAAGAATTAATTATGCTTATCTATTAAATAGACATGATATTCCTTAATTCTAGGTTCTTGATTCTTGATTCTTGGCGTGAAAAATAATCCAGCCAATTTGATTTATGGCTTTAACTCCTGATTTATCTCATAGTTATCTTCTTGCCAACTGTGTAAATCATCTTTAAATCACTTACTTAACTGTGGTTGAATAGAATAAATAAAACAACCAGTTAAGTCTATCCTTTAGTTCTGCCAGCTAGATATTTTGTCATTTTCTGATCTCTCTATTCTATTGGTCAAATCTGTAGTTCATCGCTGATGTCAACTGCCAGTTTCATCATTGTCACTTCAGTTAGCTTCAAGATCTCCATACATTGGGCATCATTGGATCTTGCTTATCGAGAAACACTATGTTTAGCTCATCGTGCATTCTTTGATTCTGCTTCATCTGGCAATACTGTCTTCTGCTTGTCGGACATCACTGTGACTTTTATCTCTATCTTTACCGATGGTGTGCACTTTGCCGGTGTATTCTGTCACTTAGTGAATACTTAAATTTTATGCATTGCTGAAAGCATAACCTATATTACATTGGTTCTCTGAAGTCTTTGGCATTATGTATATGAACATATAGATGATATCAAGTTGACATCAATGAAAATACAGACCATTGACTGATTTAATGTCTTGCATCATCTTCAACTTAATATAGTCAACCATTTAATCAGTTACATGTCATCACCTAGGCCCTAGAGAAATCCAAATCCCCCAGCAAGAAGAAATTTTGCACCTTGCCTTAGGTCCCAGACCCCATTTTGGCCCCCCTAATGGAGAATTTGGGTTAAAAGATGGAGCACTCCTTGAAATTAATGGATGCAGTGAACTCTAGAGTGACATTTGGTCTTGGAGCTACCCCGGTAGGCTCCTATCCCTTGCAAAGAGGTTCTCTATCCCTGGCTATTTTGTTAAGTGCAATGTGTGAATCAGAAATTCCTAGAACAACGGTAGTTGTGGAGCCTGAAGTGCCACTAAAAAGGAAGAAACAAAAGGAAATTTGGTCACTTCAAATAAATATCTAGGCCTCAGGCCTAAATATTTACCTAAGTTTGAGTTACTTTCTTCCTCTTCCTCCTTCAAGAAAGAGGATCACCTAGAGAGCCCCCTGGAGATAGCACAGATCAACATCGACAACTTCTTCTAGGTGAGTGATCTCGAGGAAATGCAGGGTATGGTTTTAGTGTACCATAGAGGAGATAGCAGAATAAGAGGTTGATGTTCCCTTACTTAGGTCAACTTGGCCAGAAGATGTTGCAGCCCAAAATAAAGTTGAACCCTGGCCTGAAGAGGCCAAAGGAGAAAAGGAAAGGCCATAAGAAAAAGAGAATGAACTAGTCATGGAGCAGGTGTTGTGTGAAGAGGGAACCAAACCTTTGGGAGAAACTGTAACCTCTGACGCTATGCCCCTGGGCTTCATTGGTGAGTAAATTTTTCTACCACCGTCGGAAACACCGACCAACAAAGTCATGGTCAAATTTCAATAAGTGGATTTGAATGAGCTGCCTCAGCCTCCTCCACCACCAAGCCCACCCATGGATGACATTCTAGAGGGTGATGATGAGGGAGAAAAATAATACCCAAGGGAGGACCTCATTAACACAATGGACAACACGTTTGGAGGGGGACCTGAGGTGAACCCCAAAGGCACTCCAAGTTTGGGAATAATAGTAGGCGGGCCAAATGCCCCTTCGTAATTGCTAGTGGAAGCCCAAAAAAAAAAGCTACAACCACTATCATAGTTCCACTGTCACTTGCTAAAATTTTAATCGAGAGGTAAGTTCCTAAGAAGCCCAAGAGGGCTTGTACCCTTCACAGCACTAGAAGGGCCCTAGATGGAAATATTGTGGCCATAGTTTCTGCCCCTCCAGTAGGAAAAGAAGATTCTAAGGTAGTTGTTGAACAATATGTGATCATGGAGGTGTCTCTAGGTAAAAGAACTCAGTAGGGGGATTTAGACCTCCTAAATGAAGTGGTTCAAGCTATTCACACCTGATACAAGAAAAAATAATAGAAGATATAGGAGTTGAAAGTAGCCAATGCCAATCTTTTGGGACTCCTAGCAGAATTAGTATGACCCCTTGTTTCTGAAAAACCCAGACCTCAGTACCTGGGACACCGCTACCAAAAAGTAATGTTTATACCCTGAAGGCTTTGAAGAAGAAGGCGTTGGCAGTGGATGAATGGATTTCCCATTAGGTTGGGGCCATAAGAAGTTTCCTGTCTGATTCTCCCATATTTTTTTCTGGGAAAATGATATAGAAAAGTAGATATAGGCCACCATTCCCAAGTGGCAGGAAGAGATTGAGAAATATGAAGATTGGAAGGACACCTTGCTGGAGATTTTGAATCTTGTGGAAGACAAGTTAATGAATATAGTCATTCTAGGGGATGAATCATACGGGTTCCTACAGACTCAATACTTTAGACTTGCATTCAGAGTCAAAACTGGAAAGAAACTAGTATGAGTGCAGGAAGAATAATTGTAGGTAGTCCAGACTCCATTGGACCAATATGCTTCCCTCATCTAGGATATTACATCGGATGATCCTCTCAACCCTGGGACTTATACCCTCATTTATTCTATAATTTTTAAGTTTGATGAAGTGGTCAAGGCTCAATTCTTGCCTGGGGGAGATCTTAGTGAAGCCACCATGGTGGAACTCTCCGAAGTGTTTCTCAAATCCTATGATGTGGCCAAGGTGGCTACAAAATTAAAGGATAAGGTCGAGGATGTCAGCCTCCATTTTGAGGGATTTGTGGATCGTCAGGATTGCTTGAAGGATGTAGAAGAGGATGGTGTACAACAAATTCTTGAGGCATACAGAAATTTCAAAGGCCAGTAATGTTCCCCATACTCCGGAGTTCCCTCAATAGAAGAACAGTCCATAAGCATTCTTTATTCTTTGAGCATAAGCTTCAGGATCCTGGACTTTGGGTCCCCAATTTTGTATTCTTTTAGTGATAAGTGTTGACAGCTCCCCTAAGCTGACCGATCACTATCTACAATATGATGTTAGGTTTGTGATCACTCTTCTAGACATGACTAGTCAGTATTGGCTCAAAAGTTCACTACAGATGCTTCCTGGGTCCCAAGACACCATTCTAGCATTTAATATCTAGCGTACAAAGGATTTCTCAATCACTGAAGTGTAGAAAAGAATTAATGAAGGCATATGGCCCGAGTCACTTAGGGAAGATCCATCACATCTAGAAGTACAAGGATGTTTTTTCCAAGGGAGATTTTTCCAGAGCTTCTTTCTATCTTTCTTCTCTTTTCTCCTCAAATGATTGTATTATATTAAAAATATTTATGACATCCCATATAGTACCGGGTGGAAATATTGTAATATAATATAAATATCTAGTGTAGGGATAGTCTCCTAGGTAGTTATATTTTTCTATAAGTATCAGGTCTGACGTCATTCCAAGGGTCAAAAAATTGATGATTTTTTTGTCCACTAGTAATACAAGCTTTCAATTTTATAGTAGTATTGTTGTTCTTTAAGTTTAGAGTAGATTAATGCTCCCTTAGGGATGCTAGTATAACTACCAATGATGATAGCTTTGAATTTAATGAAACAATGAGAAACACCATTCAACCTCATGCTTTGTGTTGTTTGTAGTCCCAAAATTAGTGAATGATTTCCATGTTGTATGCTTTCTTATATCTTTTGTTCCATTTCTTGCAATGATTTAATGAAATATGTTACTTTGATACTGATATACGTATGGTTGAAGATTAGATGCATATGTTCAGTATTTGTTACTTATTTTCATCTGGAACTTTGTTGATGCTAAGGAAATGTATGTCATTAGATATCTATACTAACCATGTTCTATCTTTTTTTCTATTTTCTTCATTGGATATAATGATTGCTTGCAGGAAACCCATTACCATCAAAATCTCAGAGGAAGATGAGTCAAAACTAGCTATCCCCTCAAAACAAATAGTCACTTTTCCAACTTATCTTGGCCCACACCATCATGACCCAACAACCAGGTTCTTGGAGGCCAAGAGAGCCAGCCCTCCCACATGCCTCTTAAATCAAATTTGGCCAATACCCATGTACTCACTGAAAAATCATCTCCCATTGGCGAGACCGTCACAAAGTCCCATCAACAAAAATTAGTGCTAGGAGGGCATGAGCTCGTCCTCCCCTAAAGTTTTCAACACCACACCTCCCAAAGGTTCCCCAAGCAGTAGTTTCAAAAGCCAAGATTTCTATAGGTTAGGGGCATTCTCACTCCATTGATTTGAAAGAATATTGCATTCAACCCCTAACCCCAGAGATATTTTAGAAATCAGACCCCCCCTCATCTGAACAAAGAAGATGTACCAGAAGAAGAAACCTTTCAACCCCACGCCTAGAGGGTTTGTAGCCCCCCAGAATATTTAGGTAACAACCTTAATATCCTAATGATTGCATACTTTAATAACACTAGTTCTCCCATGGTACATTTTCCCATCACTGTCAACGATCTTCATCCACACCCAGAGAAGATCTGTCCTAAGTATGAACATATATTCCCTCAAATCACAAAAGAACACCTACAAGCCTTCAAAGATGCTATGAACTGAAAATGCATCCAGCATGTGGATGTGGTGAGAATAATTTTCCCACTGTCTCTCAGAGAGAGCAAGGTGAACTAGTACTTGAACTTACCTACCAACTCCATCAATAGTTTGCAAGATATGGAGGCTTCCTTTCTGATGGCATTTTGGGTCCATGTGGACCTATCTTGGTCTCATAGTCAATTTATATCTATCCAAAAGGATCTCAATTATCCCCTGATGACCTTTAACCATCCGTTCTAGAGGGCTCTAAAGCAGTGTATAGGACCATTCATCCCCTCCACTTATGTGACTACGCAAACATACCTTAACGCCTTGGACCCGTTTGTCACTACCCTTCTTTGGAGAGCCGCCGCCACCAATGATAGGGATAACTTGGCTAAGGTTTATAATCTCACCCTCAAATTTTCCTAGAACTCGAGTAAAGCTCCCAGTATTATCATTTAGGGCTTACCTTATAACACATTACCTGGTGGAATAGCATACCTGGGAGGATATGACCCTAATCAAACATTAGGTGCCCCTATGATCAATCTAGTGCCTTGGTATGTATATCCCCTTCCTCACCAAAATCCTCCAACCCCATAGTATGCTCCTTGGGCACAAAAACAAACCATAGTACCCCCACCACCCTGAGTACCTTTCTTCCAGGAATCAACATCTGGAGGCTTGCCTCTATGCCTACCCACCACCTCAATCAAACCATTGCAACACTACTACCCAACTATCTACTGAGGTTGAATCCCCCTAGGGATTAGTTTCCTCACTCACCACTGACATGGGGCAGCTAAAGATGGGACCTGCTATGTCCCATGGAACCAAATCCTCCCCAAGGGGGAATAACTTTTCCGGACAAGAGAGTTCCAATAACTCTGGCCCTGGAACCATTTTAACAATAGTAGAAACAACAATTCTTAGCCCAACCAACAATGGAACAATGGGGGTGTCTCCCCAAGTCATCCTAACACCCAGGGAGGCGTGGGACCTAGTTATTCTTCACAACTTGCTGAATTCCACCCCTTGACATCTTGGTGTCAGCTGCATGATAATGGTTCGCAATCTGAGGTAAATTGTGCCACGCTAGAGAAGATAATCTTGATCTCCCATTCTGATAGGAAGAAAAAAACTAACTCTCCTCTAGAATCTTCATCCAAACCACATCATTTTATGTTTTCTTGTGAAACCGTCTTCTTTGGTGATGGTGAAGAAGATGGAGAAGAACCCAACTTACAGGGTTTCTTTGATAACTCCATCTTAGCATTCAAGGCTAACACTTTTACCAATCCTAGGGCTCCCTAAAACACTAGAATTAAATCAAAAAAGGCCCCCTTACAACATTGACTCCATTGAGGGTGGTGAATCTTCCACTATACCCTCTAGAAAATTTTAACCCACCCCCTCCTAAAGGACCCATGCCTACATATACATGGGAATCTATGGGAAAAAGGCTATGGGTTCCCAAAGGAAAGTTTGATATCACAAAGGTGATGGAGAATACTACTAAATTCATGACCTTGATAGAAGTCCTACTTAGTTGTCCCGAACAGAGGAAATCTCTCCTACAATACCTAGAGAACCTACAATCGCATAACCGCCCACCCAAGTTGGTGACGTTTGACGATGCTAATGCGGAAGTATTCTGGGGGAGTACGGACTACCCTCCCTTTTTTATTGGTCTTAAAACTCAGTAAAAACTTACACAACTTCCTACTAGACTCAGGTGTTTTGGGCAATGGCATGCCCCTATCAATTTGTAAAAATCTCAGACTGACTCCCACACCGTCCAAGGGCACGGTTGTCCAGCTAGACAAAACTGCAATCAAAATTAGAAATGAACTAAAGAATGCACCCATTCAGCTTGTCCAAGATCCCTGAATATCCAGTGTCATTGACATCCAAGTAGTTGACATCCCTGAAACCTATGGGATGCTACTGAGTTGAAACCAAATCCTTGAACGAATATATCTCGACCGACTTCTCCCACCTATGGGTCCCTTGGAAGGGAGAAGCTAATAAAATAAAGGTAGAAATAAAACCTCAGATGAAATAGGCCCTCACCGATTATGGTTAGGTGAGTGAATTCACTTTTGCTGAATTGGAGCCCAGGTTGTACAGGACCAAGGAAGTCATGACCTTAGATTTTGTCCCGGGAGGAACAATATCTGATGAAGATCTTGTCATCACTCAAAGGATTCATGATCTTATTATTGAGCTAAAGTAGGAGGTGATATCTCAAGGTGACAAGACAAGTTTAACATCCCTATTTTCTAGAACTTTGTGTCTAGTTCATTTTTAAAACCATTGAGAGCTAGAATGCACGCCATATGCAGATGCCGCCAAGTTTTGCCTTGAATATTTTCAAGTAGACGATGTAGGGGCTAGTCCCCACCCTAAAGAGGTCCAACCATGAGCACATCCAATGGAATTCCTTCTAAGGTATCTCTTGTGAAGACTCATGTGGGGATGCTTCGGTCCCCGTATCTCATCAATTAGGAGAAACACCCAAACCTGCCCCCCATCCCAAACCAACTACAAATCATGCTCAAAATACACAACCATAATGTGCCAATAATGATGTCTGGATCCTTAAATTCAATGGATCCAAATCTAAATAGGGTTGTAGAGCTGACATGGAACTGATTAACCCTTGAGGAAAGTCTCTCCTCATATCATACCGCTTGTAGTTTGATTGCACCAATAATGTAATAGAGTACGAGGACTTGGTCCTCAGGCTCCTACTTGCCCTTAGGAGAATTTGTCTCATTGCCAGTCAATGGGAAATGAGTGACTTAGAACTTATAGTGCAAAAAATCTATATTGAATACACATGCCACGATAAATGACTAACTTCTTATCACAACCGGGTGTGGAGCTTAATAGAGGATTTTGATACCTTCGATATCGAAGTGATTCCCTAGAAATAGAATTATGTTCCAGATGCTTTAGCTGTGTCAGCTAGTACTTTAGAACCTATGGTGGGTTCCTGACTCTAGATATTTTCATTTGAAATGATTCCTACACCCTCCATACCTGGTAATGTAAGTAATCTTCAGGTCTTCGAGTATGATAAACACATACTCACCTTCACAGAAAATGTTGGTGTATTTGAAGACCAGATAATAGAGGAAGAAGAACATGATGATACCAGACAAGGATGGGATCCTCAATCTTCCCACCAACACTATACAAAAGGGGATGGTAGCCCTCAAATGCATTTTTGACTCTAACCCGCAAGCTCAAGATAGGATATGAAAAGGTAAATATCAGGATAGGCATTGAGGAAAAGTTTTTCCACTTTGGTACCTCTTTCTCCTCATATGAGAAAGAGAAGATTCTTGTGGTCCTCCAAGAATATATCGACGTAATTGCCTGGGGATATGAAGATCTCAAGACTTATGATACTTCTATCATGACACACACCATCCCGTTGAAACCAGACGCAAAGTCATTCCAGAAAAAACAAAGACCAGCCAATCCCCTAATTGATCCCCTTATCTATCAGGAGGTTCAGAAGCTACTGGTTGCCTGGATAATCTTTCCAATCTGACATACCACTTGGGTGGCCAACCTAGTACAAGTCCCAAAAAAGAGTCAGTAAATTTGACTGTGTTTTGACTTTTGGAATTTGAATAATGCCTCAGAAAAGGATAACCATCCTCTCCCTTCATTCTATTAGGTGTTACAAATTGCCAATGGTTCCTAGATGATGTCCTTCCTAGATGGGTACTCTAGGTATAATCAGGTTATGGTTAAATTTGAGGACAAAGCCAAGATGACATTCACCACCAAGTGGGGAACATTTTCCTACAGAAGAATGTCGTTCGGATTGATTACGCTAGGGCCACATTCCATAAATCAATGGATATAGCTTTTGAAGGCCTATTCAACAAATGTATAATCATCTACATGGATGATTTAACTATGTGAGAGAGAGAGAGAGAGAGAGAGAGAGAGAGAGAAAGATATGATCACCCAGCCTACCTTTCTAAGATTTGAGAATGGTTTCACCGGTTTGGTATACCCCTCAACCCAAAGAAATGTATATTCAGGGTAACGGAAGGTAAATTGTTAGGACACATTGTCTCAGAAAAGGGTATATCTATTGACCCTAAAAAAGTTGAAGAGCTGCTAAATTATAGATGTCGGGCAGTAATAAAGAGATGAGATATTTCTTTTGAAAGATCAGTTTTGTTCGGTGTTTTATCACTGTCTTCACCGAGGTTGTAAAAACTTTAAATGATATGATGAAAAAAGATATGAAAATTGAATGGAGCCCAGAGATAAAACAAGATTTTGCCCAAATCAAGAAGGCTATCATGGAGGCCTGAGTCCTGGCTAGTCTGGACTATTCCCTCACATTCCACATATATTATTTTTCCTCCACCCACTCCACTGCATTCATGCTAACTCAAAAGGTAGAAGGGGAAGAAAGACCCATTTCTTTTATGAGCTCCCCCTTCAAAAATGTAGAGGTACGATATTCACCTTTGGAAAAATAAGCATTCACCCTTGTGCGGGTGGTTAAGAAATTATGACACTACATCCTTCATAGAAAAGTGCATGCCATCCTCCCGGACCAAGTCGTTAAGTCTTTATTGCTTCAGAGTGTGTTGGAGCTCTAAATTTTTGGCAAAAATTAGACTCCTACATAGTGATAAAATTCTAAAAATGGCATCCTAAAATCCATGCCCAATAATTGATGATATGATGAAGTATATGAAATTGGATACAATAACATATAACATTTTAATTAAAAGTTGAGGGATTAGGGAAGGAAGCTCTGTGACAGGAACAATCAAAATTTTGTAAGCAAAGGTTTCAGAGATTCTGGAATTTCAACCTACTATAAATATGACGTCGACCGATAATGAAAATGATCAAATATTACAAATCTAAAAAAGACCCACTTTGTAAACTCCAATTTCCTATCTCTAGTAAAAATCTTAAGTTTGTACAATCTGATTTGGATTTTATACCAAATCCAAATCCAAAAGATAGGTAGTTATTAGTTAGTTAGTTGATTAGTTTTTCTCAAAAGTGTTTTCTTAATTTTAATGAAAAAATGATGTCTTTTCACCCTAAACGGGTATGAAAACTATTCTCCCACATATATATGTGGTGTAAAATGTAATTATAAAGGGGAGAAACACATTATATAATAGAATTTGATCACAATTGCAACATGAACTTCAATGTACTAGTTTTTCGATATCAATAAAGATAAGTGCTCTTCTTTTTATTTGTGGTTATAAGTTATATGTTTTCAATTAGTCTTTCGGATATTGTATTCTATTAGAGTATTTCACTATGTTGAATTCCCTGAGTATCATTATTCAATATATATATATATATATATATATATATA
>MU225573.1:989390-1000875 GCA_018584345.1 Thuja plicata | reverse complement strand
GGTTGTCTTCCATTCATCTCCCTCATGTATCCTAATTTGGTGATACCCACTCTTCAAGTCTATCTTGCTATAGTACTTGGCTTCACCTAGACAATCCATTAGGTCCTCAATCCTAGGTATGGGGAACATATTATACCTAATGGTTATCCTATTTATGGCTCTTGAATTAGTACAAAGCCTCCACATTCCTCCTTTCTTTGGTGCTAGGATAGTAGGTACTGCACAAGGGCTAATGCTTTTGTTGATAAGGCCTTGGTTAAGGAGTTCTTCTATTTTCCTAGCAATCTCCTCATTTTATTGAGTGGTCATCTTGTAGGCTTCTTTATTAGGTAGGGTAGCTATGGGTATGAAGTATATCCTATGACTTATGGCTCTTTTAGGGGGTAATACTGATGGTTGTCCATCACTTACTATGCCTTCATAAGTCTGCAACATGCTTTGTATCTCCTTAGGTATCTCTGATTTCTTGTCTCCTTTTTCTTCATTCTTTTCTCTTGGCCTTAGCACCAATGCATAGACAACTCCTCCTTCTGCCATGGCTTCTATGAATTCTTTTTCACCCACCATAAGCACATTAGGACCTGTTGTCTTCACATCTGCATCTTTAACAATGATTGGATTTTGAAAGTTACTTTATCCTTCTTGAATGTATAAGAGTTCTTCACTCCATCTTTGATAGCTTGGCGGTCAAATTGCCATGGTTTTCCTAAGAGCAAGTGACATGCATCCATAGGTAGCACATCACATAGAATCTTGTCCTTATATCTCCCTATAGAGAACTCTACCCAAGCTTTCTCATTGACTAAGACATGTTGTCCCTTATTGAGCCATGTGACCTTGTAAGGATGGGTATGAGGTATCCTTGTCATGCCTAACTTGCTGACTACTTCTTCTAACACAATGTTTTCAGTAGACCCTAAGTCCACAATGAATCTACATACTTTTCCCATTGCCTTACATTTGATTCTAAATAGGGACCTTCTTTGCCTTGGCACTTCTTTAACCAGCTCCTTGATCAATGTTGTCCTCATCATGAGGTTCTCACCTTCTTCTAAATTCATTGGTACCTCAGAGTGTGTCTCTACTGCATTTGTCTCTTCATGAACTAAATTATTTTTCTTGTTCCCTCCTTGAGAAGTACTACCCTTCTCTGGACACCTATAGGTAGAGTGTCCCATTTGGTTGCAATGATAACATTTCATATTGGCAAAGTAATTGCCTCTTCCTTGTCCACCACTTCTTCCCCTGAAATTTGAGTTCCTTCCTCTTCCACCTCTACTAGAACTTCCCTCTTGCTCCTTAGTGTACTTGACTTCTCCTTGTGTCCTTGATTCTAAACGTCTTCCACCATAGCCACTTCTTGATCCTCTACTATCCCTTCCTCTACCTCTTCCTTTGGAGGTTTGCTCTTGTTTTGTTTTGCCTTTCTCCTCTATCTTTAAGGCCATTTGATAACATTGGCGAATAGTTTTGAAGTTTACAAGACTCATATCTTCTTGAATAGACCACTTGAGTCCATTCAAATATCTAGCTAGTTTGATGCTTTCATCCTCCACCACTTGTGATCTTAAGCACAAATTTTGGAACTCTTCAATGTATGCTTAGACATCCAGATATTTTTGTCTGAGGTTGTGTCTTCTTCTATGTAGCTGAACCTGATAATTATCAGGCAAGTTAGTCTACTTGAACTTAGTCACCATTCCCTTCCATGAGACTATAGAACTCTTTCCTTCTTTCTCCCTTTCAGTTTGAACAAACTTCCACCATGTGAGAGCTAATTATCTCAACCTTGACTTGGCCACATTCACTTTTTGGGCCTTTGTCATACCATCACATTTGAAATGGTTCTTTGTACTATCAATCCAATCCACAACTAAATCTGGATCCATTTGTCCACTAAAAAGTGGTACACCCTCCAAAGCTTTGCCACTTAAAGCCTTCAATGCCTTTAAGAATGGCTCTTGATCACTGATAGTGTCAGGGGTTGGATATTTCTCTTCTAAATCCACTCCCTTCTCCCTTGCTTCTTCTTCTTCTTTATGATCTATCTTATCTTTCACGTTATCAACTTTCTCTTGGACTTCTCCCAAGAGTTGCTCCATTTGAGACAACCTTTCTCTTAACAACTTGTTGTCTTCTTCTTGCTCATCCACTTTTTTGGCTAACTCAGAATTAGTCACCATGGTTTTTTCTTCTACTAATCCCAATGGTGTATTCTCTCCAACTTATTTAGTAGGCTAGAACATCCACCACAAGCCTGATCTTTAATCAAGCTCTGATACCAATATGATGTGAGTGTTCCAAGGCTTGCTAGCACTGCATCCAAGAGACCTAATTTGTCTCTTCTAGGAACCTAATCTCCTCTAGGTCTTGATTGGCTTAAATGATTAACTAATTCCATTTCCAACTCTCCTCTAATATTTTTAATCCTTGTGCTTCAACTTGAAAGACTAACACCTTTTAGTTAGTTCAAATCTTCACTTCTCCTACTACACATAGAAGGATCTAAGTGCCAACTCCACTCTAGCATTCAATGATTCATTAAAAGGGTGATCATCATCATGGAAACATTCCATTTGGTCCCATTTGGATCCATTTTTATGGATCTCATAACCATTTTCAGTCGAGTCTAAGGTTTTGTCTTCAAGAGGCCTAATTGGGCTTATTTCCTTGTAGCCTTTTACAGTGACCTTTTCCCAATTCTTTCAAAAATTTCCCAAATAATTTGAAAATCCAAACCCACATTCAGATACCCTTTATAATTTTACAAAGGATTTTTTATGTTTTAGTCTCCTAGACCCTCCGTACATTAGGTTCCTACAATCTAGGTCCAATAGGGCTAATAGGCCTAATCTCTAGGATTGTCTGCAACATAGTTGAAAACTTGCTCAAGACTTGGTCTCAAGGATTGGTATGAGCTCTACCATTATAGTATGTCAAGATATGACCATACCCTATTTGGAACTGTACTTGGCCTATACATTACTTCTCTACCCTACAAGATACCTTCAGTTCTTCAGCACTAAACCTCTAACTGGGCACTGTCTGCTCACCTAGGGCTTAGTAGTAAAAATATCTCTCCATATTCCTAAGACTCCTAATCCTAAACATATATACACTACTGACTCCCCTAACATATCCATCCATCCTTAGGTGTTTCCCATGGCTATATTTCATGGGGGAGCCATGAATCGATTGACTGGTCAGGACATGACCAGTGAACACACTAAACACAAAACAATTTAACTAGGACCTTAGACTAACTCAAAACAATTAAATTACCAAATGAAAGATGCTTGTAACTATCTTATGAATACAAAAAAATCATTAGATCAAAGCTTTGAATCCATTAGATGGCACTGCCACAATGATTCCATTAGCTTTGAATTAATATTCCAAACTTGTTACAATGCATGACTCCTATGAGATTCGAGTCTTGGGTAACATTATATGCCATCTCCATGATTCTAGGTACTATTGGTCAATTCCCCACTCCTATTTTCAATGGAATCCTATGTAACCGAGTTGCATGCAACATTTGCAATTATTGCAAATGTTGTCATAGCAACTTTTTAGCAACTTTTGGCATCTTTGCCATTATGCCTCCTCCCTAAGTTTTAGGACCTCTAACATATTCATTTAGAGAATGAAAGATCATTTATGACCTTATGGCATCTCTATGACATCATGAATGTGTTTAGGACACATTGAAGACTCTAACTCAAACTCTTAACACTAAGAATTTAAAAACTACTAACAATGGCTAATTTGGTGACCTTAGTCCTAATGACTAACTCACCTACCCCACATTTCAATGACCTTCTAAGGTATAAAAACAATACCAACTATCTTGACTTGGCCAATGTCAAGTACAAGCCAAAAATGACTAAACATGGAGGTTAGCCTAGGTGTGCTCCTACACCAATTAGCTATATAGATTGATTTGAATTATAAGTCAAGTGGAAGCCTATGAGGTGATAGTCTTTCTTTATTAAAAGTAATTTTTTAAAACTGTCTCTGATTGTACTTTGATGTGTTATTATGTATCTTGCAAGTATACTGCACACAAACACTCAATAACTCATTATATCCAAGGTTAGTAAGATCAATTTAATGAAAAACATAGAAAACCTTGAGAAATCGAATTATTACTTCCTAGTCATGAAGATTCTACTCTAAATTGTGAATTTCTCTCAGATTAAGCATGTTTAGATCATAGAATGACAATCATGAAATGGAAGATTCATTGTAAAAATGCCTAAAATGCTCAAGAACATGTTCAATTATGCACAATTTTGATCAAATTATATGAATGAACTAGATTAGCATACTAAAAATGATGAACTAGATTAGCTAAAGCCAAATTGACATTATATCTATGCTTTTAATTCTATTCTCCTATATCAAATAAGCTTAGAATGGCTTCCTTTTATAGAGAATTCTTGGAGGGAAAGATTCAAATTCAAATTTGAATTGAGTGGTTGAGATACACCCATTGAGGGATGGTTGAGATTGAAACTTGCTTGATCCAAGTGATTACCTCCTATTGGTTAGAGGCTTTTATCCTTGAGACATGTTAAAGGAATATTAATTATCTGATTTAATTAATTCCTTTTAATTGATTTCTTTAGCCATGTATTTAATTTTTTGATTTGATTTAATTCATTCAAGGTTAATTGAAGAATTAATGGCTTTTGATTGATGTCTCTTGATGAATGATCTTGGATTGTTGATTTTTGATAAATTATATACTTAAACTGATCTAGTTTAATTATATAATTGTGATTAGCTTGATATTGGTAGTCTTGATTAGGTTCTGGAGGACTTAATTGGAGATTTTGGCTTTTGAGCTTATCAAGTCATTTTCAGGTGATTACATTTGTCCCTCTTTGAATTGATATGCGATCAAGGTGTTGATTCAAAGAATGTCTAGTTTTGATTAGAAATCAAATAGCTAGATATAAAGAGATACAACTACTCTTGATTAGAAACTGATTCTGAACTTGATTGAACAAAATACAATTGAAGCTGTTGGAGATTCTTGATTACTAAAAGATCAGTGTAGCGACCAGGAGATCAATTTGATGTGATGCGATGAAAATGATCACCTGTCTGATTGTTGAAGATAATAACACCTAATCAATTTGATATGAAGTGATGAAATCAATTATTGTTACAATGATGTCTAAAATCTGAATCAATATCAATTTGTTGTGATGCGATGAAACTGATACCTCCAAAACATAGTTAAGAAGAATTGACTAGACAACCAGTTTGATGTGATGCGATGAAACCGATTTCTAACAAAAAATTGAACAAATGATCAATTTGATGTGATCCGTTGAAATTGATCACTGTTTGAAAATTTGATTTATTTAGCTGTAAATACTATCAATTTGATGTAATGTGTTGAAATTGATATATCTACTGATGTTTAGAACTTTGAATTTGATAAGAGTGAGTAATTTGATATGAAGCAGTGAAATCACTCATTCCCCATTTGATACCTGATGAAGATTCTCCAACTATGTTGAATTTGATTCATTTGATCACTTTCAGAGTCAAGTTAGATTTCTGAAAATTCCCCAGTTGTTTGAAAAAAAATGGTATTACGATCGCTTGACTAGATGTGATTGATGATGCCCCCTTGGAATCAAAATGGACATGCAATTGGGTTGATTTCCAGATAAAAACATCCAGAGGAGAATGATCATCTTAAAATGAAGATTTTGATTCCAATAGAAAAGATAGTGGTCAGAACCATGAAAATACTACTTTTTTTTTGGTTGAAATCAGACTCCGTATGATGAAGTTAGAGCAAAAAAGGTGCAATAGACCAAGAATAGTTTGTGGTTAAAAATTTGAAATTAATTACCCAAAAATGAGATTAATATAGGGTAATAATTCAAACTTACTATTCATTTAAACTATTCACTAATAGAAATTTGTAGAGCTCAGAGTGAAGATGCCAATTCCCATGGAGGATCACCGATTCGAGATCGTCCAACGACTTTAGAGACCAGCCCACTACCCGCCAGTGGTATGTCGTCAAAATCTTGCTTTGAAAATTTGAATTTCGAACGTGTTCTTCCTTTCTTTTTGAATGTTTTAGTTGATTTCTTTGAAAAAAAAATTTTGGTAATTGAAATATCATATCCCGTATAGTTCATCATTTCTAGTATTTTATGCATCATTTGCTGTTTTAATTTCATCGTTTACCGTTTAGCATCGTTTCTGGTATTTTGTGTATCATTTCCCGTATTTTTGATAGCATCTCCGAAACATTGTATCATTTATGGTAAATACAATATCATTTTTGGTAAAATATTGTTTGTGGCTCCTAGAATATCATTTCCAAGACAATGAGCCCAAAATGTAGAATTTAAGTCTTAAACTATAGAAAATTTGAATGCCTTAGTCAATTTGACCCTGTTAAAATAGTTAACTGCTGAACATATCTATTTTTCACCTCCCTGTTTTCCCCAATTCTGATTCTAGAATGTTATTATCCTTTTGTAGAGAGATCCTGGAACCTTAAAAACATGAGAACCCTATCCCCATGTGTTGTCTTTAACCGATTGACTATCAGTTGAGGATCAAAGAGATGTATTCTGGTGTGGGTTGGGATACCTTTTAGATATGCCTGAGTATATAGTAAACCACAGTTTACTGACTGCTGTGATAGAGCACTAGAACTCAGAACATAATACGTTCCACTTACCCACTGGTGAGATTACAGTGATTCCAGAGAACGTATGGCATATTTTGTGCATACCTGTTATGGTCGAGTTGCGCTATTATGATTCTATAGGATGAGCATGTATAGATGCTTGTATCCGAGTCTTTCAAGATCCATTAGTTGTAGAGCACCACATTACCTGGGAGAGATTAGAGAGACAGATCCTTGCATTGCCTAAAGTATTAGTGGGCCTCATTGGTGGTTTCCTTGTTCCTGATTGGAGTGCACATGGTTTTTCAGTCGGATGGGGCCGATGTTTAGAGGATTTGATGTAGAGTCCTCGTAAACTAGCCTGGGGTACTTGTCTTCTTTCCCATTTGTATCGTGATTTGCACCTGATGGTTTATCGGTATGATAAATCATTTTCTATAGGATTGATATTATTATAGATATGGGCTTGGGAGTACATCCCTGTTACATGGCCAGTAGTGACTAGAGCTCGACCAGATAGACTGTCGTATGTATATACGTATGTTGGAGATATGGTGCAGCCCTACCTAGGAAATCTAGAGTACTAGAGATGAGCTTTAGATGATATGACAGTTATTATCTAGCATCCTTACTTAGATTGTGAGGAGTGGAGGAGCAATAGACGAGAGATGCCCTTTGTTTGTACTGAGAGATACCTGATTGGCCGAACTATGTACATTATTGAGAGATTCATGATTACTCATGTATTCTGATAGTATGGCATGGTATAGCCTATGCCCCAGGGTATGGTAGCATATGTGAGGACCCAAGATGAGAAGTCATAGTGGGGACCCCAGTTGGTTTATGAGCATGCTATACTTGATCATAAATGATTATCTTCGATGATATGGACATTGGCTCTAAATGTTATAGATACAGGTATGATTCCTAATTACGCCACATATTTTGCACAGCATCTATTCCCTTGGTTGACCTCTCCTGATGAGGCAGTATTGGCTATGGTAGATGAGGGTGACGATATAGGAGATGATGACAGAGGTGGTGGGGCTGTTAGAGCTCCTTCTCATAGACAGTATAGTAGTAGTGATGATAGTGCTAGCAGAGGTCATGGTCATCAGCAGAGACAGGTTAGGATTCAAATTGGAGAACCTACACCACCAGTAGCTACATAGGCACCTGCTTCTTCTTCGATACTGATTACAAGATAGGTTCCTACATCTTCTCAGATTCCATCTTCTTCCCAGATTCCATCTTCTTCACAAATTCATGTTACACAGGTTGCCTCAGCACAAGTGTTTGCTTCTACCTGAGTGACTACTTCACAGGTGCCTCCATAGTTGATAGTTTCCAGATCAGTTAGCACAGGTATCCAGCCAGGTGTAAAGGTTATACCACCGATGAGTATTCCTCCTCCTCAGCCTAGTACATGTCCCACAGTTCCTTCTGGTGTACAGGCACAAAGACCAAGACATATAGGTGTACTAGTACAGGGTACAGCAGATGCAGTAGTGATTGCACATCTCCGTAGAGAGAGAGGCTAGTTACAGACTCGTATAGCAGTTTTATAGGCTTAGCTAGTTGACAGGGATAGAGCTTTAGATGTTGCACAAAGAGATGCTGCAACATAATGTAGTAGAGCATATTATTATCAGGCTGCATGTTTTTCAGCGGTACTAGATCCTGCTACTAGAGTCACTCCTTTTTCATGAGCTGTAGCACAGTCAGAGGGTGGTGGACCTAGTATATCAGATGCTCCTCCTCATGGACCACCAGGGGATGATACAGCAAGTTAGTCTTGATTGATTATGAGCTATTTATCTACATTTTTGATGATGATGTATTGATGTATATGTGATCGAGCACCATTTTTTCTCAGTTTTTGGATGATGTATCTCATGGACATTATTTGATATATGATGACAGTCTCATGTTTTGATCTCATTGTATCTTGTATCACTGAAATTTTATGCTTTATGAGATGATTATGATTATGCTATGATTACGCTCTTTTATCTCAGTATGCTTTGGATGCAAATGTATGGATGCATGTTATTTTTGTTGTTTTTAATGCATAAATATGATGTTATTTTAATGCTATGGATGCATATGTATGGAGTTTTTATGCAATGTGGATGCAAAATGATGATTTTTATGTCAGTGATGTAAAATACTCAATCATAAGAGAAATGATATATTTAAATGTTTTGAACTTTGTCTTTCCCTCTTTTGAATATGTGTTATGATAGCCTTTCTTAGCATTACTTGATATAAAAGATATGCAACTCCTAGAATGAAATGCAATTCAAAAATGCAAATGCATATGCAACTTCCATTTTCATGTCATTCATTTTATGTTTTTGTTTCATCATTGAGATTTTTGCGTACCCCATTTTTGACACAACCAACACTGATATATAAGTAATCATGTTACTATGAATATCACTTTTCTCAGATATAAGTACATACAATCATCACTAGTGCTTAGGTGACTATGATAATATGAATATGACATATGTAAAAATGTTTGATTTTAGTACAACCACCACAAATAATTAATTTACTCTGATGATATGAATACTAAATTGAGCTTAATTTTGATATTGCAATATGACACAAGCATCAAGATGTGTATGAGGAATCCTTCAACCTATTGGGAGAAAGCTCAAACATGCAAACATTAGCGGGTTAGCACATAAATCATATCAAGAAATCATGAAAGAGATCAAGCAAACAAGGACACCAAATAATATCAAATTAAGCTTAAAATGAGTAAACAAATGCACCCTAGTCTACTCATGTTGATTTTCTTATTTAGATTATATTTGGGTGTGCTCTCTCAAACACACAATTACTATGGATCCCAAATGCAAAAATGTAAGATTATGAGAACAAGAAGAAAGATTCAAGAGCTAGTATGAGGAACTAGTCTCAAATCTTATTGCAAGATGATAATCTAAGCTATGGAAATGAAGATGATATGCATATGCTAATATAGAAACTAAGATTCATTCACCAATTAGAACCTAGCATGTTATTTCTATGATGATTTAAGCATGGAAAGCATGAAACTAGAATCTAAGAACATTAGCATAAAAACAACTATGAAATTCTAAGACAATTCTAGCATGATAACAATGCAAATTGAGAGATGAAAATATGAGAGGAGAAGGCCTCTATTTATAGATTTTTTAGAGAGAGGAAGAGGCTTGGATGAAGTGGCACCTATGTGCCATCCACATAAGAGCCACATAGGAGACACATGGCTTTGAAAAGATGGCCAATTTTGAGTCAAAATTAGCATTAATATTGAGTAGCTCAATATTTCAAAGGAGGAGACAAAGTTGTAAGAGAGAATTTAAGAGGAATGGGTGCCCATCATGGAGAGAAATTCCCCATGTGGGTGAGCATTCCATTAGCCTTAAAAAGGTTAGGAATCACCCATTAAACATAATTTAGAGGAAAAATAGCTATGGAAGCATACTTAGAAAATGAGGTGATGGGAGTAGGGTAGGAATAGGGTAGGCTTTAGGGTAAGATTAATAGGTTCCTAGCTAGGGTTTAGATTATGATCCAAATTGAATTTGAATAAATCATGTTTTAGAAGAATTTAGGAATATGGAGGATTTTAATAAATATAAATTTATTAAAAGGAGAATTTGTGGAGGCAAATAAAATACATTTAGAATAGTATTTAAACTATTAGCAAATGAAACTATTTAATTGATTGAATTAAATAGTTAGAGGAATAAGAGGAAAAATAATATTAATATTTTTGGACGTCTACATTTTGCCCCTCTTTGATGTGGCATTGCAAGTGACATTTTGTCAAAGACAAGACAATGACTTGCCCCAAAGGAAGAGGGTTTCTAGGAGTCATGCTGAAGCAATGAGGGTACAGGGTTGTTCTCCCTCAAGAAAAGAACACAACGAAGACAATTTTGTGGGATTTTCTCAAAAAAGGATGCAACAGGAGAGAGGAAAGGAAGGAGGAAAAAAAATAGAAGCCTTCAGAAATGAAATTAAGAATGCGGCTAAGAATACAAATGAAAATGAAAATAAATGCAGCTAAAGGAGCATTGGGATCCATTTATGTGAAAAATATGGAGAGCACATCCAATTTTGATATTGCAATAGGAGATATGCATTAGGTGTTAGAAAACATAGATGACAAGATTCCTTTGCATGGACTAGATGCTCAAACAAAAGCACACTGCAAAAGACACATGTATCAGGAGAGACCCATCACCATGCACCAAGATATAGCAGATCAAGGTAGTTGTGAGTAGGTTTGAACTAACACAAAGAAATAAAATCAATAAAGAAGGCCTCATGACCAAGCAATCATTCGGTCCAAATTTCTTGCCATGAACAGGATTGATTGATGAAAGATTTGATATGCCGATGCCGGAAGGATGCATCCTGATGGGCAAGGATTTCATTTGATTGGATTTGATGGAAATATATTCATTGGAAAAAGCTATGAACAGGATGGAGCATAAGGACAATCACTCGGTAAATTGATTTGGTGAAAAATAGTGTCGCAGTTGCATGAGTCAAAATGTGTCTGAAAATGAAGATCGGGGACAATGCAAAAAGAACAAATTGTTTATTGCACGATTTTTGAGATTATTTGATGTTTTGGGAATTTTTGGAATGTTTTGAATTTTTTGGATTTTCGCAATTTTTAAATGTTTTTGGGATTTTATGCGTATTTTAGCTATACAACAAAACAATATATACAAAAATATACACAGGGGGGTGCAGACGGGTGGGGAAAATTTTTGGCAAAAATGGGGGCTATAAGAGGGCCTGGGG
>MU225573.1:902173-912416 GCA_018584345.1 Thuja plicata | reverse complement strand
AGGCTATCAAGAGTGACTGTATTATTTTCTACTACTCTCATTTCTTGAATAGCAGAGACTCTAATAGCATATATAGGCAATAGGGTTCTTAGGATTTTACTTACCACTGTCTCCTCTTCAAGTGTACCTACAACACCTCGTATAGCATTGACTACTTCTTTTATTCTTGTGTTGTACTGTGTGATGTTTTCACCTTCTTTCATTCTGAGATCATCAAACTTTCCTCTAAGGCTTTCTGCCTTGGCTCTCAGAACATTTGCATCACCTCCATGTACAAGTTTCAACTTGTCCCACATTATCTTTGCATTTTTGCAATCTTTGACATCCTCAAATTCAGCATCAGAGAGTGAGGCTGAAAGCTTTATAACCATGTAGTTATGTTTGTGCTTTCCTCTCAATTGATCTACTATCAATGGTCCTATAGGCAACACATATTCAATATCTAAGTATTGAGTAATATAATTGCCAGTACCTGATAAGTGAAGCTTTATCCTGCTTTGCCATGAAGCAAAGTTGTCCTTGTTCAAATTGGGCACATCTCATCTGTTCATCTTATGATCTTTACTTAGGTCTTGAAACCTTCCTTTTAAGCACACAAGCTCTGATACCAATTGTTAGTAATAACTGAGAGGGGGGGAAAGAATCAGTGGCCTCAAAAATTTATCCAATTTAAACTTTAATCCACCAATCAATATTTCTCCAATTATTAAGTCCCTACAAGATGTATGCCTTTGAGGTACTTGAAACAAATAACTATTTGTCGGTTTACCTTGTCTGTCCTTATTCTCCTTGATAACTGATAAGTAGTAAACTGTATTTACCAATACTCAGTAAATATGCAGATTATACCAATCAATCCATAAATGCATATGTAGAATGTAAAACAATAAAGTTATGAACCATACACATATAACACAAGGATTTTAATGTGGAAACCCTGTTAAGGGAAAAACCACTGGGACCAGTACCCCAAATTTTCACTCTTTTGAAGTGAGCCCTATTAGGAGCCAACCCTATTAAAGGTTACAAACACACCGTGAAGTGCGACCTTGTTAGAGGATTTTTATACATAGGTTGTCACTTAGTATCTAGCATCTATGCTACCATCCTTGAATCAATCTCTTAACTGTCAATAGGCTTTATGCTAATCTTACTACCATCCTTGAATCAACCTCCTTCTTAGACTGTCGATAGGCTTTAGGTAAGACTGATGCTACTATCATGAGTCAACCTTCTGTTAATCTATTAGGATATACCTCAATTACAAAAGACTGTTAAGTCCTGCTCTGTTAAGAGACTTAATGCTTCAATGGTTAAATTAAAACAAAATGACCTATTTCTAATGCAACTGAATTGCAGATTTTCAGATCTATTTACTTACAATATCTTTCTGATTAATGCATCAATTCAATTCCTTTGTACTTAACTCTTTCTACTCTATGATGCTGTGCTTTTCTATTCGTCGGTGTCAGCAGAATTCTTTAGCTCTCCCTTAGCTTGATTGATCAAGAATGCATGAAGTTTATCCTTCCTCAGTTTCTCTTTAGCATCTTCTATTAGTTCACTCCCCCGTGTATCTGATTTCTTTTGGAAATGAATTATGCTTGTCTCTTATATAGACATGATATTCCTTAATTCTTGGTTCTTGATTCTTGATTCTTGGCGTGAAAAACAATCCAGCCAAATTGATTTATGACTTTAACTCCTGATTTATCTTGTAGTTATCTTCTTCCCAACTGTACAAATCATCTTTAAATCACTTACTTAACTATGGTCAAATAAAAAAAATCAAACAACCAATTAAGTTTATCCTTAAGCTCTGCCAGCTAGATATTTTTATCATTTTCTGATCTCTCTGTTATGTCGGTCAATTCTATAGTTTGTCACCGGTGACAACTGCCAGTTCTGTTGGTACAACTTCAGTTAGCTTCAGGATCTCTATCCATCAAGTATCATTGGATCTTTCTCATCGAGAAACACTATTTTTAGCTTGTTGGGCATCCTGTGATTCTGCTTCATCGGGCAACACTATCTTCTGCTCATCGGGCATTACTGTGACTTTGTTTCTATCTTTACCGATGGTGTGCACTCTGCCAGTGTAGTTTTTCACTTGGTGAATACTTGACTTATATGCATTGCTGAAAGCATAACCTCTATTCCATTGATTCTATGAAGTCTTTGGAATTATGTATATGACCATACAGATGATATCAAGTTGACATCAATGACAACACAAACCATTAACTGATTTAATGTCTTGCATCATCTTCAACTTAATATAGTCAAACATTTAATCAGTTACATGTCATCACCTAGGAGGAACAAACTTGGGAAGAATGTGAGGAGGTTGAGTACAAGCATATACTCTAATGATAGCAATGTAATCAAAAAAGAAGAAATCAGCCCAATTGTGAGAGATAGGCCAATTTGGGACATACTCCCAAGGTCTCAGAATCTTTCTAACCTCAAAAGGAAGCCTATGTCTGTCTGTTCCTAACAAATTAAAAATTGGATCCACAATCTAGTTCCAGAAGCATACAAATGATGAGTTGATGGATGAACTATCCCATACCTGACTCCATCTTTGGATTGGTTCATCTACACCATACTCTGAGATAAACAACTCAAGCTCTTTATCCATTGATGCTCTGTTATAATACAAAATAATGTACATCAGATGAGAGTAATTCTTAAAAGTAGGTGTTCGAGTATCCAACTGTATCTCTAATAATGTAGCATGGATAGCATCAACTATATATCCAACATAGTCATAATCAGTGGTTACCTCTGGGTGCTAGATGTTCATGGCCATCATAAGTAATTCTTGAGACACTGTGGAATCTCCATCAAAACCTAGAACCCTGCTTAAACCATAGACTGTGCATTTTACATAACGATAAAACAGGGATAAGTCAAAAGGTTGCTTGAAATTATCCAGAATTTTCATTAGCTGCCTATCTACTCTGGGCATGAACTTAGGAATTTCATATTGCTTAATCAAATGCTCTCTTTTGACATAATTTTCCTTAATCTTCTTCAAATCAATGTCTGTGCATAGTGCACCAGTGATTCCAAATACCTCTGCCACTGACCTTCTATCTATGGAAACTAGGGTTTCTTTATTTCTTTTCCTTATTACCCTAGCTATTGGGCAGTAGTTTTTGGCTTCCTTAATATGACCTATGTTAACATAAACATCAAGCACGATCAATTTCACCATATTCAAATCCCACGGATTACAAATTGGGACTGGTTTGATCCTATTATTCTAGAAATAATAAAACAAAGTACTACCAGAATAATTTGGGGTTACCAGATTTCTGCATTGACACCATTTGTTGTTCCATTCATCCTAGTTTGCATTGTTTGTATTCAGAGTTCCAAGCAGCAAATCAGAAAATTCTTCCGTATACTTCTTTAATGTGACCTCTTTCTTCTTCTCAGACCCTTGCGAGGTAGCAGGAACAATAGCTTGACTCATCCTTCCTTTTGAATTTTACTATCTTAGATAAAATATTCTAGACCAACAAGCCTTTTTTCTCTTCGCAGAAAATCTCAGGATGCAGAAATGAGAGTTGTACAGAATAAAACTCAATCATTCAAACTTATAACCATCAAATCCTATATCTTTTCCACTTGAATGCTAAATTATTTGCAGTTACAGTGTCATGAAATCATCACTCTGTCACTAATGCTACCATTAATTCACAGTATTTGTTCCTAGCTAGAACAGAGTGTACATTTTCCTCGCTTTTTGCACTAGTAAGCCTAAAACTAGCCACTTGTCAATTTGGCGCCAACCCAATGAACTTTACTCATACTCATAATAGTCTTTGTGAGTGAGCGACATGACCTTTTACTTTTCCTTATCACACACTCATCTGTTTCTACCTTTGTTTTCATCTTCTACGGGTGAGAAATGACCTAATTTGCATTCCATCAGTTGGCAGTCGAATACTCGCTATCTTTCTACCCTTTGCTTTTATGTTCATGTGAGTGAGCGATATTACCTTTTCTTCAACCAGTCACATTCACTGCTCAATATTTAGCTTCATCGAAATCTTTGTGAGTGAGCGAATACATACCCATCTCTTAATCATTCCACAATTGCATACCCGCTAGCTTTCAAATCATTGTTTTTGGATCTGAGCGAGTGAGCGACTTTCATTTTTATCATGCACTTTATCTAGTCGCTCACTCGCACTGCAAAACATTTCAACTTATAACATTAGTGAGTGAGCAATGACCTTTGTTCTTCATTTGGTCGCAAACTCGCTATTGAAAAATCTCTATGGCCTAATCCTTCATGGCTGAGTGAGCTTCTGTATTAAAACTCCCTTATCGCACAGTCACTGACCCCTTTTGCTTTTCTCAAATCTGTGAGTGGTTGAGCGATGGTTGCATTTTCTCCCATCGCACACTTGCAAGCTTGAAAACTTAACCATATCATTGAATACCAGTGTGTGGTTACTAACCTTCCTTCTTCAATCGTACACTCACTAACAACTTTCCTTTTTCCTTTATTCATGGGCGAGTGAGCGATATCCCACTTCTTTTCCTTATCGCACACTCGTGAGCTCATTTTTTCAAACTTAAAAGCATCAGTGAGTGAGTGAGGTGATAAATGATCTTATAATCACCTGCTCGTACACCTTTTAAAACTTTGAAAGATACCTCTACGACTGAGCGGTGAGCTTTCAACTAGTAACTTATGCATGCGCTTATCGCTTCCTCGCACTGCAAAACACAAATAAGTTAAAACTTGAGTGAGTGAGTGACCTCTACAACCTAACTTCCTCACATAGTCACTGACTTAAAAGATAAACATGGAAACCTAATGCGGGTATGCGATTACTTCATTTTTAACAAGGCTCACTCGGTCGCAAAGCATAAAGTGAATAACATAACATTAAAGTGACTATGCGACACACAAGATTTTAAGTCATCATCGACTCGCTAGACCTGCTTTTAAAAGAGTTAATTCCTCATGATTGAGTGATGAACAAAACCATTCCTAACCCGCTCAGTTGCGAACTCATAACCTGACTTCACAAAAAAATCATGACTGCGCGATTTACATCTGATAACACCCAAACTGCTCACTCACACAAATGATCATGACTTGACATAATTTTACCGTGACTGCGTAATTTTATAATCTAATGACTCATCACCCTATCACACAACTTGAAAACATGCTAAAAGACCAACGTGACTGAGCAACAAATACTTAAAACAAAACACAATTAACAAATTTTGACCCTTTAACCACAGTAAGACATGGGATTTAAACTAGAAAGCACAGGAAAATAGTCAATGGTAGAAATTTGAAATTTTTCTTGGTATAGTGCTAACACCATTCTTCTACTTGTCGACTCAAACTGTGAGGGAATAATCTCATAAGATATGTTTGTTCATGAATAAATTCCATGCTTAAAGTATATAAATCCCATACGTGATCTTGAGGGTCCGTGCATCCTGTGTATTTGTCATATTTAGGTATGTCCACATTTGGTGGAAATGCTGGCATGTGTAAGCTTTGAACAAATGGCATAGGAAAAAATGTACTCATAGAGTATTTCTTTGGTATGATTTATTTTTCTTTCTTCATGTCAATGAGTTGAGTTTGTAAAGCTTCCACCTATTTCACAAGGAGAGTCATAGGATTTTCTTCTTCTTGTGTTTTGAGTTGTTCCATTTCAAAATCTTGAGGTAGTTTTATCCCCATTGAAGCTAGATGCATGGAGTATTTTTATTTATCCGCCATTAGGATTTTGTCCATGATCTTTTGGAATCTTGCATCTTGTTGGAATTTTTGGATATACTCCTCAGTTAGGTCTTCATCATTATGGGTTTGAGTAGCCCATTCATTTTTAATTCCAGCCATGTTATTGTTGTTGTTGTTGTTGGTATTGTTGGTATTGTTGGTAGTTTCTGAAACACTTGCTTTAGGAGCTGAAAAAGGATTGTATTATTGTTCTTGTTGTTCTTTAATGTGTAGTCTAGGATATTTTGAAGTATCTATGTGTTGAACATGTCCACTTCTTTTCCACACCATGTAGGATTAAATGATACTTGATTAGCAAAGAACAACAACCTATCACCTATAGTTTCAATGTTTTGATAGACTAGCTTTACAATTGGTCAAAGTTGGTGAAAATTTGTTGATGTAATTGATAATGTTTGAGATCTTGATGAAGGTTAGATTAACCTTGATAGTGATCTCTAAACACAAAGAGGGTTAATATGACCAATTTAAAAGTAGTTTGAGTTGAATGTAACTAATAGCAAATAGTTTTATTTTCTATGAACCAAGGTTTGATTTGAGCACTTTGGATATTTAGGACTAGAAATAGATGACTTTAGAACTTCCACTTTTGAAATGTGTTTTGAGATGAATAGCACAAAATGACCTTTGTTTTTGACAATAAAGACAACAAACCAATGTTTTAGGACCAATGTTTTTGAGCAAACAAGATAATAAGGACTTGAGAACAATGCTTTTGGACCAATGTTTTTGAGCAAACAAGACAACAAGGATTTAAGGACAATGCTTTTGGACCAATGTTTTTGAGCAAATAAGACAACAAGGATTTAAGGACAATGCTTTTGGACCAATGTTTTTGAGCAAATTAGACAACAAGGACATAAGGACAATGCTTTTGGACCAATGTTTTTGAGCAAATTTTGGAGTAATTTCTTGAGAACTTTTGTGCAAAGTAACCAACCACAGTTTTGAATAGAGTCACCTATTTTTGGAATGCTTGCAAGGTGTTTTGAATTATGTAAATTATTGTGACACACACAAACAAAGAAAGTTGTTTTTGTCATGGTTTTGATAAGGATTGTTTGTTTTTGAAAATTTTGTGATTATAAGGGTACAAACACGCACTATCCCTACAAAATTGGCATAGAGTGAAAATATCTTGCTCATAGACTTAGGTACACACCCATTTGCTAATCAAAATATGGCTATCACCAAGCACACAGTGGCTCCAGTCATGATACCATATTATCTGGTTCCAAATGCAAATGGGGGCATGATATGATGAGTATCTTGGGGCAATTACTTTTTTCCTTGCACAAGGATTATCACCTTTTGGGGGTGATTTGGGTAGCTTCTAATCCAAAATGTGATGTGTTATTATGTATCCTACAAGTATACTACACACAAACACTCAATAACTCATTATATCCAAGGTTAGTAAGATCAATTCAATGAAAAACATAGAAAACCTTGAGAAATTGAATTATTGCTTCCTAGTCATGAAGATTCTACTCTAAATTGTGAATTGCTCTCAGATTAAGCATGTTTAGATCATAGAATGACAATCATGAAATAGAAGATTCATTATAAAAATTCCTAAAATGCTCAAGAACATGTTCAATTATGCACAATTTTGATCAAATTATACGAATGAACTAGATTAGCATGCTAAAAATGATGAACTAGATTAGATAAAACCAAATTGAAATTATATCTATGCTTTTAATTCTATTCTCCTATATCAAATAATCTTAGAATGGCTTCCTTTTATAGAGAATTCTTGGAGGGAAAGATTTAAATTAAAATTTGAATTGAGTGGTTGAGATACACCCATTGAGGGATGGTTGAGTTTGAAACTTGCTTGATCCAAGTGATTACCTCCTATTGGTTAGAGGCTTTTATCCTTGAGACATGTTGAAGGAATATTAATTATTTGATTTAATTAATTCCTTTTAATTGATTTCTTTAGCCATGTATTTAATTTTTTGATTTGATTTAATTCATTCAAGGTTAATTGAAGAATTAATGGATTTTGATAGATGTCTCTTGATGAATGATCTTGGATTGTTGATTTTTGATGAATTATATACTTAAACCGATCTAGTTTAATTATATAATTGTGATTAGCTTGATATTGGTAGTCTTGATTAGGACCTGGAGGACTTAATTGTATATTAGGGCTTTTGAGCTTATCAAGTCATTTTCAGGTGATTACATGTACGTAAGATTGAAAGTTATCTAACTCTATAGCCCAAGTTTTTAGAAGGAAATGATCTAATCATTATTTGGAAATTATTATATTAGTTCATGCTTTTTCATTTGTAGATTATTAAATCATTTGTTTCAAAGCCTTACAATTAGGATCTTAGTGATTATCATTTTAGTTAAGTTTCATATTACAAATTATTAGGAGATTTTTATTTTTCCTCCAAGGATCATTCACCACCTTTGAAGGAACTTTGTTTGTTTGTGTACAGAATTGTGCAATATAAAAAATTTGATAGTTCAAAGTAAAATCACGCCTACTAGCCTTGGCTTGATTAAGCCAAAATTGAAGAGGTATCAAGTGGTGCATCACCATTATACCTGTCAGTTGGCTAAAAGTGAATCCATCATTTTTGGGCACCAACAGAGTGAACTGGGTGAGCGTCAAGGGAAATGGATGGTCATCCTCCAAGAATATGATCTGGAAATGCAACCTATGAAACTTGTCTGAGGACAAGGACTATGCAAATTCATGGCTAAATCCAACCTACATATTGAATGCCACACTTACACAGTGCAATCTATCACTCAAGATCCCTGGTATGGGACTTTGTACACCTTCTTCTAAATAACCAATGTCTGGAAGGAATCATCCCTAGTAAACTTTGGGCCCTCCGGCTAAAAAGAGCACATTTCATGATAAAAAATGGTACCCTTTTTCAAAGAAACCATGAGGGTCTCTACCTCTAGTGTCTTGACCAGAAATATGTTACAAAAATGATAGAATAATTTCATGGTCTCTTTGGAAGTGGACACGGGTTGGCAGGCACCACCACCCATCAAATCCTCTAGGCCAGATAATATTGGCCCCATGTTTTTAAGGATTTTTATGCACACGTAAGAAAGTGCAACACCTTCCAAACTATCGCTTCAAGGGAGCGGAATCTAGAAATTCCTCTCTAACCTATATTTGAGGCAAGACCTTTTGCCCAATGGGCATTTGATTTCATTAGAGAGATCAATCTTAACTCATTTGCAAACCATCGGTACATTTTGACTTCCACGGATTACTGCATCTGGTTGATCGAGGCTATACCATGCAAGAACAACACCATAGACTTACTAATCCATTTTATTGAAGAAAACATCATCACTAGGTTTAGACTTCCTTTTTCCCTTGTTTGTGATAATGACCCAGTGTATTCATCTACTCAATTATTAGAATGGGACTACGATAAGGGTGTCACCCTCAAATTCTCTAGTAATTATTACCCACAAGGAAATGGGGTAGAAAAATAAACCAACAAGAACCTTTTAGAGGTAATCAAACACCTTCTCAAAAGGATTCCCTGAGATTGGCACCAAAAACTAAGGTTTTCCTTGTGGGCAGACTGCATCAAAATCAAGGCCGCCTTGGGGACTTCCCCATTTCATCTGGTGTATGGCCTACACTAAATATTCCTAGTAAACCTACAGATCCTGGTTCTACAATTCATACAAGATTTTGATGATTGAGATAACATCGTTGAAGTGCATCTCCTTAATTTGATATAGTTGGAAGAACAAAGGGATCGCACACTGGAACATTTTTCAAAGCACCAAGCTGTGGTCAAATGATGGTTTGACAAGAGAGCCCAATTCAAGGCTTTTCAACTCTCAGACCTGGTCCTTTTGTGGAAAAAGGCCTGAGGAAAGAAGGGAAAACATACTAAGTTCCAATGGCTCTGGCTTGGACCTTATCAAATTTCCAAAATTTGTGGAGCCAACACATACTGCCTCATCTCTTTAGCCAAAGAAGTTGTCCCATTGCCGATCAACGAGAAGTTCCTCAAGCATTATTTTGAGTAAGAAGGAAGAATGAACTTCCTGTTAGGACCTCAAAAATTAGGTACCAATTCTGCATAAAGGGAAGTAATTATGTTTGTTGATTTATTGTTCCCTTTTATTTAAATGAATAAATTATTATGACGTAGTGCATTTTAATTTTGAATGTTTTAAATATAAATGTATACATTTCATGAAATATTCAAAATGCATATACTTTATGTTAAAAATTTCATAAATTAACTATTTCTTTTATGTAACATAAAGTTAGAAAATGCAGAAAATAAATAATATTATGCACTTGATAAAAGGGACTGGCGGAGGGAGTTGAACTCACAACCTCTCGCCCGATCCTCTTCCCCTAATGTTTTGACTTATCTACCCTATCCAAGTTTCCCTTTCCTATTTCCTTATTCCCTAATTCCACCCCGTTCCCATTATCCCTTT
>MU225573.1:875971-894443 GCA_018584345.1 Thuja plicata | reverse complement strand
TTTTGTTAGTTCAGTATGGCTCATTTATTTCACATTCAGTTTTCAATCCTAACTTAGATTTGTTAATTGTTAGAATCTGTAGTCATAAGTTATTTGCAAGTTTTCAGTTATTGGGTTCACCCGCCCTGGTTTCTAACCTAAAGTGCAGGGGTTCAAGTTAGAGAAAAGGCTTCAAATCCGTTAATTGGCATCCTGTAACCACTAAGAAGAAATCTAGTGATTTCAGGAGCCAACACTCCCCATGTGGGAGATGTACCATATGTATATAATTCTTTTAATTAGCCTTTGGGTGTGTTGCTCTGGCACACCCTCCCTTTTAAATAGTTTTTGTGGGGTCTCTTTTTCCCTGGTCCTTTTGTGTGTCTCATATGTCCTTTTCTTTTGGTCTCTTTTCCTTTTTCTTTGGCCCTAGTGTTTTTACCTCTTATGTCAGATTGGTTTGTGTCTCATAATGGTCGTGCAAGCTAAGATATTCTCCTTGTGCATTTTAGTGGTCCCGAACTAGGTATTGAACGAGGACAATTACTTAAATTTAAAGAACAAAAGATTTCAAAGAAAGGTAGATCGACCACACTCTCAGCAAGGGGTGCCTGAATGAAAGAGATAACTTGCAAAGGTGTTTCCCGGGTTGGGCCTTTCTATTCCACTCAGTAATCAAAAGTATGATGAGGTGAAAGAAGTACAACCATGGTAACAAGCTAAGCTTGAGGACTGTGGTGAAAGTAGTACCACCCCCCATCCAAACAAAACTATTGGAAATCGATAGCATCATTTAGATAATTATCTAAATACATATGTATACACATATTAATGTAAATGTAATTAATATTTTATACACATTTATATATTTATATATATTTGAATCAATACATATTAATATATATGTAATTGCTATTATATATATATATATATACACACACACACACACACACACACACACACACACACACATAAATGTATTTATTATATTTTAAATGATTCATAAATATATATTAATGTATATGTAATTAATATTACACATACATATAATTGTTGGAATGGGGCAGTCAATTCCTTTAAAGTGATGATCATTGTCATAATTCACTTTCTCTGCATTTCTTTCTGCAATTTTGGCAATTCTCCTATGCTAAAATCTGGAGGCTGGTTTTCTGGTATAATGGGTGGTAAACTGAAACGAGAAGAGCCTACAGTCTGTAAATGGAAGAAAGAGGTTAAAGTCTGGGAAAAAATCAAGGAGGGTGGGGTCATTGATTACATGGAGAGATTACATGGTTATGAAAAAGACATCTCCAATGAGTTTGCTGATAGTTGGGATATGGATAATGTTACCATTTGCGGTAAGTCTTTTTGTGTTACAGAGAAGCTTATTTATGAGATTACAGGCTTAGATATGTCTGGATACAAATACTATAGAGGTAGGGTTATGGCCCAAAATGTGTCTATAATGTACCCTAAGACTCTTGGGGAAAGATCCCTTCTTGTGAAACAATCTTGGGATTTTTTTCTTCGTTTCCATATGAAGCTTTTCTGGGCTAAACTTTTCAAAGCCCTTATGTAGTATTTTACGCTTGAGGGACATTATACTAGGTTTTATAACTTCCATTTTATGCTCGTGAATAATTTTTGCTACAAGAGGAAAATTTATTTCCCCTACCTCCTTCTTCAGTCTCTTGGTACTAGCATTATGGAAAATAGGAAGAGTGTTGAGAAGTCGATTCTTCACGATGGGCTTATTCTTCTCATTTACGAGTATGCCAAATTCAAGCTCTAGTACTATACCCCAACCTCTAATAAAATTAAGGAAAAGAAGGGTAAAAGACCTATAATAATGACAGTAACACTTATAGAAATAAGAAGAAGAAGAAGGGAAACTCCACTGACGACTTGGCCGAAGCTACCAAAATCCTCACAGAGGAGACTGGTACAGATACTGATAATGATATTGAATTCAAAGAGGAAGATGAAAAGATTGACATGGGAGAAGTGGCTAAATTCCTCTTTAAGGAGGTTGCTATGGAAACTGAAAATGGCACTAATGCCCAGGAAGAGGATAATAGTGATTCCTCTCAGGAAATGGGAAGTGACAAAGCCAGCAATGCCAAATTTGAAGATATAGATACTAAAGGCCCTGAGGATAACTATGCCCCTAAGGATACTAGAAATAAATTTGAAGTGAGGACTATCTCCCCTGAGAAGGTTGAAAAAGAGCCCCCAATTACTAAGACTCAAGTTGAGTTCACTATCTTTCTCCAGAATTCCCCTATTCTAGTGAACTATGCTAACTCATCATCTAAGGAGGGCACAAATTCTAGGGCTATCTCTGAGAAGACCAAGGTGAATAAAGAAGAGGGAAGTGACAAAAAGCTCAAAGGTAAAGAAGATTTTGGAGGTAGTAAGGAGAATGCGATGGAGAAGATCCAAGAGAATACTAGGTTTATATAGGTGGTTAAAGAGCATGCTGAGATGGACTATTAGATGAATTTTTGGTTGTTAGAAGAAATCAAAAACATTAATGGTAAGTATTCTGACTTTGAGGACAGAGTGAACAAAATTTCTCTATTGTTAGCCAAGCTCACGCATACTGCCAAGAATGAAGCTAAGACCCAGGCTGAAGATAATGAAAAAAGGCTGATGGAGAAGCTTGAACTAAAGATAAATACGGTGGTCAATTTCTTCTTGCAGACTACCTCCAGCTGTATTTAGAGCATAGACGACACCCTCAGTATAATTATGAAGAATAACTATAAGGGAATGAAGGTGACTAACAGTAACTTGAGGGCTCTTCTCTCTATTCTAGAAGGGAAATCTACTACCATTATTGTTGATGATGATGTTGTTAAAGACCCCAGCTCTGCTGGCCCTGGATCTCATACTAGGGCAAGTGCTAAAAAGATGAAAGTTGTCAACACAAAGTAAATTAAGGATCTCAGGGATACCATCCAGCAATATGACTTTCTGATAGCTGACTTGATGGAGATTATGGAAAAATTGACTTAGCTGTGTTTTTCCTTGTGTTCATGTGTTTTTTTATGTTTATTTTTTTTCCTGGTTGGTTGTGCTAGGGAGGCTCCTATTGTCTCCTTCTTTTTCCCCCATATGTTCCTTTTTTTTGTGTTGTTCTATTTTGTTGTGTTGATTACTGCCTATCTTTTATTCTAATTTATAGGGTTACGGTTCCCTTCAAAACCTTCTTTAACCTCAATCAAAAACATTACACATACATTAATATATAATTATATATATTAGCAATTATAATAAAGAATTATCAAAGAATGATCGGTTGTTTTATATTAACCACCACCTACCGATACGCATCGGTTATACTAAGTTTATGGAAATTGAATACCACATATGGTAAAGGGTTTCAATACTCATCGACATAATCATGAGAATAGACAATGGTAATTGACTTAACATATTTTCCAACCGATGTATATTGGTATAGTTAATAAGATAATCATGGTGAACAGTCATGACTTGATGAGTCGTGACTCATTAATGAGTCATGATTCATCAAACCGTGACTGCTCAATAGAATATAAAAATAAATATTGATTGATTTCTCGAAGACACCAAAAAATATAGAAATCATTAATATAACAAATGTCTTACATAAGAGAATATTCTAAGAACATTTATAATATAATATTCAGTACTGTAATTCAATAGAAGTTTATCATTCTTTTACATGGTATCAGAGCTTTAGTTTTGAAGGATCCAAGTAGCTGATAAACTTGAGAAATTAAATTTTAAATTGAATAATTACATTACAAATGGAAAGCATTATTAGATTTGAGGATAAGCTTGAGGGAGAAGAGAACTTTCAATCATGGAAATTTAGAGTCTTATTGATATTAAAAGAAATTAAAGTCGAATCTTTTATTAAATAAAATAAACTAAAACCAGAAGCAGAACCTGACATATCAACTTGGAATGAAGGAAATGATAAAGCAATGAAGATTATCATTGATGGAGTTAGAGATCACATTTCTCCAACTTTAATGAGATACAAAAGAACATATGAGATGTTCAAAGCACTAGAGAAAACTTATGAAATAAGTAATGCAAGTAAGAAATTAGCCTTGAAGAGGGAGATAAATAACATAATCATGAAAAAAGGTGAGACAATAAATTCATACTTCATGAGAGTCTTGACTCTAAGGGATAAATTATCAATAGTTGGTTATGAAATTGATGGAAAGGAATTATCATTGATTGCATTAGATGGTCTACCTGAATCTTGGGAGATGTTTGTCTCTAGCATAAGTGCTAGGTCTAAATTTCCAAAATTTGACCGACTGAGAACAGATTGTCTACAAGAGAAATCAAGGCTAGACAAGAAAGGAATAAAGAAGAAAATTATTGATGAATATCTACATCTACTAAATGTGGATAACCACAAGAATAGAAAAAGACACTTCAAGAAAAAGAGATATAATAATGAAAAAAATAAAAGAGATATGTCAATGGTGAACTATTTTAGATGTAATAAATATGGTCATTATGTATTCAATTGTCTATGCAAAAATAATCAGGATTCATTCACAAAAATAAAGAAGCAGAAGACTAAGGAAGAACCTAAAAATGTGAAATTTGTGTTCTACTCTGCACTCTCAAACCAAGTCTCAAATAAACACACATGGGTTATAGACAGTGGTTCCTCAAGAAATGTCACAAGATTTAGAGAACTACTAGATTCTATGGTAGAAGAGTCCAATGAAGAAGTAACTATTGGAGATGATTCAGCTTATCCAGTAAAAGGTATTGGGACATGCACTATCAAACTAAAAACCAATGATTCCATTCAACTTACTGGATTACTATTTGTACCAAATATCAAAAGGAATCTAGTATCTATCTCAAAACTTGAAGACAATGGATTTAGAGTAACCTTTATGAATGGTAAAGTAAAGGCTTGGCCAAAGAACTCTAATATCAAGAAAGCCCTAACCATAGGTAGAAGGCAAGGTTGTCTATATGAGTTATGTACAGATACAAACCAAGTTCTAATTAATCAAATCACTAACACCAATGAGATATGACTTAGAATACTAGGACACTTAAATTACAAATCCCTATCTTCCATGGAAAAAATTCTCATTGGATTACCAAAGCTCAAGCAATACCATCCAGGTGTATGAAAAGGTTATGCTTTAGGTAAAAACACCAAATGGGGATTTCAAAATAGTTCTAGTAAAACAGACAATGTATTAGAGTTAGTTTATTCAGACTTATGTGGACTTATGTTTGTTCCATCAATAGGAGGGTGTAAATATTATGTAATTTTTATTGATGATTTCTCTAGGAAGACTTGGATATATTTCCTTAAATATAAATAATCTAACGAGATTCTGAAAATGTTCAAAGACTTTAAATCACTTACTGAAAACTTTTTTGGAAAGAAAATCAAGACTCTAAGGACATATAATGGTAAAGAATATACCTTAGACATCTTTAAGGAATTTTTCAAAAATTTATGGATTAAGAGGGAGTACATTGTTCATTATAACTCTCAACAGAATGGGGTTACTGAAAGAAAAAAATAGAACAATTATTGAAGCTAACAAAGCAATGATTCTTGATCAAAACCTTGACACTTCTCTTTGGGAAGAAGCATCAAATACTACATTATATATTCAAAATAGATGTCCACACTCTCACATCAATAGTAAGACTCCTAAATTAGCCTTCTTAGGGTTAAAAATAGACATCAGTAACTTACCAATATTTGGTTTTCTAGTATACATACATGTACCCAAAGAAAAGAGAACAAAATTAGAACCATCTGGAAGGAAAGGTATTTTCGTAGGATACAATGAAACCTCAAAAGCATACCAAATATATATACCTGGTCAAAATCAAATTGAACTAAGTAGGGGTGTAGTCTTTGAAGAAGATATAGAATTCTCTAGAGATATAAATTATTTAGAACCAAAACCACATGCCTTTTTAGAAGAGGAATTTACACCTGAGATTCAGAGGGAGCATTCAGAGGAAGAAGAAAATGAGGAACAACTCTCAACATTAGTAAATCCTAAAAATAGACCTCTCTGGGCCACTAAGACAATAGAAGAAGCCATGTCTTATGGAGCTCCTTCAAGGATATTTAGAGAAAGTAAAAGAGTCACAAGGTTTTCTAATTATGTAGCCCTAATGAGTGAACTCTCAAAATCAAAACCTTCAAATGTTTCAGATGCTATTCAGTAGCAAGTATGGAAAGATGACATGACCGAGGAATATTAGTCTTTTATAAAGAATAATATATGGGACATTGTTCCTAGACCCAAAGTGAAATCAGTGGTCACCTCTAAATGGTTGTTCAAAATTAAACATGTTGTAGATGGCAATATAGAGAAGTACAAAACAAGGTTTGTACCCAGAGTATTTTTACAAAAGGAAGGGATTGATTATGAAGAATTTTTTCTCTTGTTGCCCGATACACTTCAGTTTGAACAGTCCTAGCCATTGCGACTGCTAAAGGATGGAAAGTACATCAGATGGATGTAAATAATGCCTTCCTAAATGGAACCATTGAAGAAGTTTACCTAGAGAAACCTGAAGGCTTTGAGATTAAAAATTCCAAAACCCATGTTTGTAAACTAAAGAAAGCTTTATATGGACTTAAACAGGATCCTAGAGCCTGGTATGAGAGGATTGATAATTATCTTATGAAGCTAGGGTTTTCCAAAAATGATGCTAACCCAAACCTCTACTTCAAATAGAGAAAAGGTGACATGTTGATATTAATACTATATTTTGATGATTTATTGATTACAAGAGAGGATCACCTTATTCACCAATGCAAGAAGGATTTAAAAAATGAATTTGATATGAAATACTTAGGTATTTTACACTACTTTCTTGGTTTAGAAGTCTGGCAAAAATCAGATAGTATTATCTTGAATCAAACAAAATACACACTTGACATATTAAAGAGATTTTATATGTTGAACTGCAGACCAATATCATCACCTATGGAAACCAAATTTCATAAGTTAAAGGAAGTAGTAGTAGAATCTTCTCCAGTAGATCCTACTCTATACAAGCAGATAATAGGCTCCCTGATGTACTTGGTAAATACCAGACCAGACTTTTGCTTTGTAGTAAATGCATTAAGTCACTTCATGTGTGAACCTAAAGATATTCATCTTGTTGCTAAAAAACATATATTGAGATATATTCAAGGTACTTTTAACTATGGACTTAAATATGACAAGATAGACTTGGACCTTCATGGATTCACTGACTTAGATTGGGCTAGAAGTGTGACCGATCGAAAGAGCACATAAGGATGTTGTTTCAGTTTGGGATCAGTTATGGTATATTGGATTAGTAGAAAGAAATCTTCAGTATCTCAAAGTTCCACAGAGGCCGAATACATTGCATCTTCAATGGCTGCCAGAGAAGCAGTATGGCTCAGAACACTACTTGTTGGACTATCTGGTAAACCTATAAAACCAGCTACAATCCATTGTGATAACCAGATTTGTATCAAACTATTAGTGAATCCCATGTTTCATGATGGATCCAAGCATGTTGAGATTCCTTATAAATATTTCCAAGATATGGTTGAAAGGAAAGTGATTCAGTTGAAATATATTAGTACAGGAGATCAAAATGTAGACATTCTTACAAAAGCACTTCCCAAAGTGAAAGTTGATCACTTCAGGAAAAATCTTGGTATGATTAAAATATAATTTTTGATTTATATTAATATAATAAAGATGTTTATGGGCTCATCCATCCTATGTACATTTCTAAAAGGTGATGACTTCTTAGAAAATGAACACTTGTATTTGATGTTACAAGGTGACAATCTTGTAATGGAGATTCGTTATGGTAGACAATTGATATGTCAGTGCACATACCATAATATGGTTATATGTAAGGGAATGTAATGTTCCTTATTACTATATCCTGGTATCACGATCTAAGGTGATATAAAAATTAGGTATCATGATCTAAGGTGATTCCTCATATCACAATCTGAGGTGATATGAAAATTAGGTATCATGATCTGAGGTGATTCCTCATATCACGATCCGAGGTGATATGAAAATTAGGTATCACAATCTGAGGTGATTCCTCATATCACAATCTAAGGTGATATGAAAATTAGGTATCACAATCTAAGGTGATTCCTCATATTACAATCTAAGGTAATATGTAAAATATGGTATTATAAGTTAAGGTGGTATATGACAATTATCTTTCCTAGCTAAGAGGGAGTGTTGGAAACCGATAGCATCATTGAGATAATTATCTAAATACATATATATACACATATTAATGTAAATGTAATTAATATTATATACACATTAATATATTTATATATATTTGAACTGATACATATTAATATATATGTAATTGCTATTACATATATATTAATATATACATAATTGTATTTATTATATTTTAAATGATTTATAAACATATATTAATGTATATGTAATTAACATTACACATACATTAATATATAATTATATATTATCAATTATAATAAAGAATTATCAAAGAATGATCAGTTGTTTTATATTAACCACCACCTACTGATACGCATCGGTTATACTAAGTCGATGGAAATCGACTACCACATACGGTAAAGGGTGTCGATACTCATCGACATAATCGTGAGAATAGTCTATGGTAATTGACTTAACATATTTTCCAACTAATGTATATTGGTATAGTTAATAAAATAATCATGGTGAACACTCCAACTTGATGAGTCGTGACTTGTTAATGAGTCACGATTCATCAAACTGTGACTGCTCAATAGAATATAAAAATCAATATTGAATGATTTCTTGAAGACACTAAAAAATATAGAAATCATTAATATAAGAAGTGTCTTACACAAGAGAATATTCTGAGAACATTTATAATATAATGTTTAGTACTATAATTTAATAGAATTTTATCATCCTTTTACAAAAACAAGAGAGAGAGAGAGAGAGAGAGAGAGAAGTTGGATGATGAAAGGTCCTAACCCCGGGAAGAGATTAAGTGCCCGTCATGTGCCGACTCTGCTATGTTAGTGTGGTTTCTCTACCCTCTCTCTGACCAGGTTCTACCATCGTCCCTTCATTTGAGGCCTAATATACATTGGAAAAGATCAATATCTGAGTCTTGGAAAGTTCCCCGGTTCCCGGAGTCACGTCATGATGACACTTATCTATTGATGGTAAGGTTCTCCTTGTTTCAACCAAAGTTCTAGAGTTCTCAAATGCATGAGGCATCTATCCTAGTGAGTCACCATATTTTATGCCCTAGATTCCCATCCCTACATTTTGTGTGCTAAATGTTGGGTCCCCTTTTTCCTTCTTCCTTTCCTTATTTGGTTTCCTCCATTTCCCTTTTTTTTTGGATTGGTTTCATATTTCTTTCGGGATCTTCTGGTCCTGTTTGGTCCTTGTTTTTTCCTTTGATGTTTGTTGTTTTCTTTGGGACCTATGTCCCAGAGTGTCATTCCCAAGTGGGTGACTCTGGATGCTCCACATCCAGTGATCATTTCTTTCCTTTCTTTGGGGGGTGAATGATCATTAGGTGTTTTAGTCTGAACCCCGGTTGTCGGTGTGTCCCTTGAACTTACTTTTTGTAACTAATGTGCTTTCCTAGGCATTATTTAAGGCCTTTTACCTTGTCATTTTTACAACTTACCAAAAAAAATTTTACCTTCTGGCAATTCTTTTGGAGAACGAAACGATTCATTTTCTGAGCTAAGACGTCTGAGCTAGAAGCTGTGGAAGTGCATTTGTTGGTTCTGGTGGATTTTTTAGGTGACAGAGTGAAGTGGTTTGTAGTATCCACATTTGGAATTTTGAGGTTCAGGTAGGATCTTGGCTTTTGCTTTTGTTTTCCCTTTGTCTTGGTTTCATTTTTTTTCCTTTGCATTTTAGTTTCTTTCCTCTTTTCTCTACGAGGTTCTTGTTAATTCTTTTTTTTGTGTGTTCTTTCTGCTTCTATGTGTTTTTGTCGTATATTTTTCATTTTTGTCTTAGGGTTGTGTCTTCTATTTGGTATGATGTTTTCCTTGAGCCCATTGTGTCTCCTCTCTTTCATAGCTGTCCAGCTCAGAGGAAGAGACGCTCGCTCTATTGGGTTGTAAGTTTTGTATATATGGGTTGTTTCCTACCAAGGATTCTATAAGATTTTGCATGGTTTTGGTTGTAAGTCATCTATATATTCTATAAATATCCTTTTAGCACCTTGGAGGGCTTAGTCTCTATATATTATCTGTAAATTTAGGTTTGTAGGTGCCGTGGGTTTGAGTCTTCAAGTTTTTGTAGCTTGTTGTAGGTTTAGTATTGTCTGTTGAAGATTCATGAGTCTAGAACACTCTATTTTATTTCTCACTCAGAGGCATGGCATCTCTGAAGAGTCTACCCAATTGAGTTTTTCAAAAGTAGTTCCTTGGGACCTTTTGTTTCCCTGATTCTTTATGAGGCTATTAGGCCATGTCTTCCCAATAACTAGGTTCACCACCTTGGCTGGTGCAGCCTTGGACACCGAGGTGATGAACATGCCAGTTATAGAGGCCAACTCACTCATAGGTTGTTAACCCTTTCTCTCTCCTTCATCCTTTCCATCTTAATGGAGAAATTAACTCACATGGTCGAGCATTCAAAATCTAACCCAATTGGCATTTATGCCACTCACACTAGCAAAACTATCCATTAAATAGCATTACTCAGCCAAGTGGACATGCACGTGTTAGAGTATGGTAGCAAAGCTATGTGTCTTATCACTAACAATTGTTGTCTTGTCAAGTTAATGTCATGTGTGTTAATAATCCTGGCCTTTTTTACCTCATGTGACCGCTTGTGGGTCCATTGATGGATCCTTGGTAAGAAAGAAATGTTCATATGTTAAAATAATGTTAAATTGTGAGCACTTGATCCCATCTAGGATGCCTCAACATTTCTCTATTTTAGGTGAAAAGGCAAAGTCACTCTCAGGGCCTCGAGAATCTGGAACCTTTTAATGTTTATATACTAACGGTTGTCTGGTTCATAGGTATAGTTCAAAGAAAGCAAGAAATAGCTTCAGGATCCTCACCACCCAGGAGTCTAGAACTCCCAAGTGCCTCTGTAGGCACCAGCAAGAGGAACAAGATAGAGTGGACATTGGAAAATCTTTTGCTAACCCAAAAATATAATAATAACGGGACAATCCATGGGTCCCAAATTGAGTCTATGCTTAAAGAGATCACCAACACATATGTCAATACCTAGGCTGAATTGTAGGGCCTTATTCAAATGATCCATCAGCTTCGATGCCCCAATGACTCCATCTAAGTTAACTTAGCAGCATTGAGAATTATTCAAGAAGCTGGTTTTCCATGCTCATTACAAGTGTCAGAGCTAATTTTTCTCTTAGATAGGGGTTATCGCCAAGGCAGTATGGCTGCAGTGTTGGTTTCCCCCATTCCCCTCAGATTCCCAGTGTTTATTGTCACATTGGACCATGACACCACTGCCAGAGGGTGACGTATCCCGCAATTTATAGGATTTGTTTCTCACCAAGGTTGAGGCCCTCAAGAAGTATGAGGATGCGACAGACATGTCCCAATGCCACCTCAACTCACAATGGCTGAAAATTCCATGCCCGAACTACAAGAAAATGCAGATAGAACTTCCTCGCTTTGACTTCAAGGAGCCCATCCAGGTGGGAATTATCTTCTTATGCAGGATCTTTGGGGAGTGAGATGCCCAGGAATTCTCCCCCTGGATGTATTATTTCTTATATGGTATGACCACCAACAAAGTGCACTGCAACTAGACTGATATCATTGTCAAACATGTCGATCTCCAGATGAGGAAGGTTGATATAGAGCAGAAGTTCTACATGAATTCCTACATCCTTTGGCCACTTGCCCGACAGTGCCAGGGAATCCAAGGTTTAACAATAGTTGGTGTTCTTGAGGAAGGACCTGGCTAGGTTTCTCCATGGGACCACTTCCCCCAAATTCAGTGGGACTAGGGTTTCGCACATTTCTGCAAAGTCAAGGACACCTTCATCTTTCACAGGATAAAGGCAATCACTTGTGATCAAGGATTCAGATTATCCCCATAGGCCATGGGCCTAGTTAATGTGTGGGGATGTTACTTCATCTAGTTTTCCCAGCACACTTACATTTGGGTGTCCGACTTCTCCTGAGAACCCTTATTGTTACCCAAACATTATGTGTTCAGGATAGTCTTTCTAGAGTTTTGTAGGAAGATTTTGGAGGCTCATACCTTGACTACCCTCAAGAACGTTATCACCCCATCATTCCCTTTCATTTATGGGGAATAATCTTTCTCCCTCGCCATGGCTCAAGAAGTAGAAAATGAGCTATGTAGCTTCAACTTATCAAAATATTCTTTCACTTGCAAGGATTATGATCCCCTTGGTCGAGTGGTAGGGTTGATACCAAAGGGGGTAAACCCCCATGTTTGACACATAGAATATTTTGGGCCAAATGCCAAGATGAATATGATGTCTAGAGGAAACATTACACTAGAATAACAAAGGGGATGATGGATTAGCTCAAGCTCTGGACATTCCCACGGACTTTTTCAGACACAGGGCCCTAAGAGGAACCCAAGTATAAAAATGTAGGTATAGAGAAGATGGACCTCCCTATGGTGCATTGGGATATGATAGAAATTTGGATGTCAAGGCCATCTTGAGAGAAGCAATTGATTGTAGCCACTCTTATTTAGAGAAGGTCTTCCCAAAGAGTGTCTAGGGGGGAAAACAGTTTGTGGGAGCCTCAGGTTCCCGGGCCTTGGATCAATCCAAAACCCACAAAAAGAATAAATTTGGCACCCCGCCTCAAGTCTTGGACCCCATTTTGGCCCCCCTGATGGATATTTCAGGTAAACAGATGGAGCACTCTGGGAAATTAATGGATGCAACAAACTCCAGAGTGACATTTGGTCTTGGAACTACTTTGGTAGGCTCTTGTCCCCTACCAGGAAGTTCTCTATCCCTGGTTGTTTTGTTAAGTGCAGTATGTGAATCAGAAATCATTGGAACAATGGTAGTTGTGGAGCCCAAAGTGCCACTCAAAAGGAAGAAACAAAAGGCAAGTTTATCCTTGTGAAATAAAGATCTAGGCCCGGGGCCCAAAGATGTACCTAAGGTTGAGTTAATTTCTTCCTCTTCCTCCTCTGAGAAAGAGGATCACCCAGAGAGCCCCCCAAAGATAGCATAGATCAACATTGATGACTTCTTCTAGGTGAGAAATCTTGGGGAACTGTAGCATATGGTTGACTATACCATAGAGGAGATAGCGGAACAAGGGTTTGATGTTCCCATACTTATATCGATAGGGCCAGAAGATGTGGCAGCCCAAAAAGATGAACCCTAGCCTAAAGAGGCTAAAGGAGAAAAGGAAAGGTCACAAGAACAAGAGAATGAACTGATCATGGAGTAGGTGCCGACTAAAGAGGGAACTAGACCTTTGGGAGAAACTGTAACCTCTGACGCTATGCCCCTGGGCTTCATTGGTAAGAAAAGTTTGTTGTTTTCTCTAGAAACATCGGTCGACAAAGTCACGGTCATATTTCAACAAGTGGATTTGAATGAGCTGCCTCAGCCTCCTCCACCACTGAGCCCACCCATGGAAGACATTTTGGAGGGTGATGAGGAAGGAGAAAAATAACACCCAAGGGAGGAATGCATTGACACAGTGGACAACATGTCTGTAGGGGTACCTGAGATGAACCCTAGAGGAACTACAAGTTCAGGAATAATAGGAGGTGGGCCAGTTGCCCCGCTGTAGTGGCTAGTGGAAGCCCGAAAAAAAAAGCATCAACCACTATCATGGCTCCACTGTCCCTTGCTAAAATTTTGGCCGAGAGCCAAGTTCCTAAAAGCCCAAGAAGGATTGTACCCTTCACAACACTAGAAGGGCCCCAGATGGCAACATTTTGGCCACAGTTGCCTCCCCTCCAGTAGGAAAAGAAGATTCTGAGGTAGCTACTGAAGAATATGTGATCACGGAGGTGTCTCAGGGTAAAAGAACTTAGCAAGGGGAATTAGACCTCCTAAATGAAGTGGGTCAATCTATTCAGGCCTGATAAAAGAAGTAATCACACAAGATATAGGAGTTGAAAGAAACTAATGCTAATCTTTTGGGACTCCTGCCAGAATTAGTATGACCCCTTGCTTTTGAAACACCTAAACCCTTAGTTCTTGGGACACCGCTACCACAAAATTATGTTGATACCCTAAAGGCTATGAAGAAGAAGGCATTGGCGGTGGATGAGTGGATTTCCCATCAGGTTGGGGCCATAAGAAGTTTCCTGTCTGAGTCTCTCCTGGACTTTTTCTAGGAAAATGATATAGAAAAGAAGATAGAGGCCACCATTCCCAAGTGGTAGGGAGAGATTGAGAAATATGATGATTGGAAGGACACCTCACTAGAGATTCTAAATCTCGTGAAAGACAAGTTAATGAATACAAACATTCTAGGGGGTGACTCATATGAGTTCCTCTAGATTCAATACTCCAGACTTGCATTAAAAGTTAAAATTGGAAAGCAACTAGTATAAGTGTTTGAAGAACAACTATAGGTGGTCCAAACTCCATTGGACCAATACACTTCCCTCATCCAAGAGATTACTTTGGCTAATCCTCTCAGCCCCGGGACTTATACTCTCATTGATTGTATAATTGGTAAGTTTGATGAAGTGGTCGAGGCTCAATTCTAACCCAGAGGAGATGTTAGTGACACCACCATAGTGGAACTCTCCCAAGTGTTTCTCAAATCCCATGATACGGCCAAGGTGGCTGAAAAATTAAAGGATAAGGTTGAGGATGTCAACCTCCATTTTGAGGGATCTATGGATCATCGAGATTGCCTGAAGGATGTAGAAGAGGATGGTGTATTCCAAATTATAGAGGCATACGGGAAGTTAAAAGACCACTAATGTCCCCTAGACTCTAGAGATCCTTCAACAAAAGCAAAGTCCATAAGCATTCTTTATTCTTGGAGTGTAAGCTTTGGGATCCCAAACTTTGGGTCCCCAATTTTGTATTCTTTTAGTGATATGTGTTGAGAGCTCCCCCAAGCTGACCGATCACTATCTAAAATATGATTTTAGGTCTTTGATCACTCTTTTGGACATGACTAGTCACTATTGGCACAAAAGTTCACTGTAAACGCCTCTCAGGTCCTGAGATGTCATTCTATCAGCTAATATCTAGCGTATGGAGGCTTGCTTGATCACTGAACTGTAGAAAAACATTAATGAAGGTGTATGGCCTAGGTCACTTAGGAAAGCTCCATCACATCTACAAGTACAAGGATGCTTTTTCCAAGGGTATTTTTTTGGATCTTGTTTCTATCTTTCCTCTCTTTTCTCCTCAAATGATTGTATTATATCAAAAATATTTCTGACAATGCAGGTAGCAGCGGCTGTAAATATTGTAATATAATGTTGTATCATCTCATTTCTGCATCCTCTCCTACTTCTCTGTCTGTTTAGGACCCTGATTGGGCCTCTCCAGGCACCATCTCTCCCATCTGGCATATTTTCCAGGGGTTCTGACTCCCTAGGTCAAGGTTGACCTCGACCTTGACCTAGGTCAAGGATGACCTTAACCTTGACCTTGGTCCCCCTTTCAAATCTGGAAGTCTATCAGCTATCAGAGGTCATCAAAAATTCATTTCCTGCTTCCGGGTCAGCTATTTTGGGTTCTAAAGTGATGATTCTCAAATTATATTTAATAAAGGTCCTCTTCTATGGGTATAGGTCTAATTGGAATTTAATTCTCCTATGTAGGCCTCTCTAGAATATTGTGCCCTAGTTTCATATATAAAGAATTTTTCTCCTCTCATTTTCTCTAAGTCATGTTAAGCAAAAACTAACCAAGGTTAAGCACGAATTATCAAATCAGGCAAGAAGTCATCAAGAAAAAATTTCAAGCATCCATTATTGTACATGTCTTCAATCTCTCAAGTTGTTCAATTCTTCCTCTCAAATTTCTCCATTGAAGATCAAGGATTCAAGCATTCAAGCCTTTGAAGGGATTTGGTTCAAGCATTCAAGCCTTTGAAGGGATTTGGTTCAAGCATTCAAGATTCATCATTCAAGCCCTAGATCTATCCATCATGGTGGTGTGATCTTCATTCAAGATCCTTTGTGCATCCTCAAAACTCATTCATTCTCCCTTCAAGGTGGATTCTAAGAATACAATCATCGAGGTTTATGGTTTCTAATATTGAGTCCAAGCTTTCATATTTACATACTTGTTTACATTCAAAATACAAGTGCATATCTATTGAATATCATAGCTTCATTATTATATTTACTTCTACTACTTGATAACATTATTTATTTCAATTATTTATTTCAAGGTTAATTCCTAAATTGGGGTTTGAATAAGGAAAACCCCTCCCCCCCAACAAAAAAATCCATTTTTCTTGCAGGAATAGGTTCGAAACAACAGATCAGAGTGCAGATTTGGATACACTTTTCAGTAAAATTTTGGGATTCAAAAATAGATTTTCAATCTAAGACTTTTTAGGTTGATTCTTCCCTAGGATGAAATCAGAAATTCTGGGTCAATGGTGACATTGAATTGAGGGTACAAATAAGAACTCTGTCAGAACAAAAAAATATTTTTGGGATTTGTTCGTCTCTGAGTTTCTATTCCAGATCCAGACTCATATTTTCTAGAAACGAAGTGCAGACCCCCAAAAATAGCATTCTTCAGATCTGCAACATTTCAAGGTTAGTACTTTTATCCTATTCAATTCGATTAAAGATCTTAATCTTTCTAAACATATCACACACTCTCTTTTATAAAATGGGAATTAAGGTTTTTATTTTTATCCCTATCCTTAATAGGTTGATTCATTTATGTATTTATCCTTTCTTTAGGGTTAATCAATTTGGATCTTCCCTTTAATAAACTTTGGATTACGAGGACAATCTTACCTTCTTCACACATATTCATAACACATCTATTTCAAATGCAACATCTATAAATGTTGTAATAATACATATTCCTTGTTACATTTTGGTGAACCCGCAATAGACAACTCTTTCTTTTTGGTGTTAGATTTACATCTTTTATGCTAGATCTTGCATGCATATTAAATTCATTTTCTTTTATGCTCTTGCATTTTAAAATACAAAAAAATCTACATACTCATAAAAATATAAAAATATTTCTTGCATTTCATTCTCTATGAAGCTCTTTAAGATGCTTTGGGGTATGGCTATTTTTCTCATTATGCTTCTTTTAGCATCTCTTTATAGTACTTATGATGTATATGAGAGTATTATTCATTTCATCATGTTTTTTAATCTTCATGTTTCACTTGCTTATGCTATTTTGAGATTAACTAATACTAGTCTTCCTACTTTCAAAACTTTCATTAAGGATTTGTGTAGTGGACTTATTGCTCTTTTGGATTTTGTGAAGAATGGGGTAGATGATACCCCATTTACTAATCTTCCTTATACTAATCCTATATTTCCTAATCTAGTTCCTAATTTTCATAATCCTCATCCTATCAATCCTAATCCAACCAAATATTCCTATTTCTATTTCTCCATCTTCTATCCCTAGTTATTCCCACACTTATGAGGGGGCTCAAGCTAAGGTTCATGATGTTGATGTTCAAGAATTTGTCCATTTACCTTCCCCTTCTTATCCAATCCATGATGATATTAAAGGTAAAAACAAGTAAACCTCTTCTCAGCCTATCATTCCACCATACAAAACATTTTCCCATGAGCACCATAATCAATCACCTCCTCTAGAAGCTTTGCAAGATATGTACACTACCGGATATACTATGGTGGATAAACAAGGCTATAAGGGTTTAGGGCTTGGTGTCAATGAACAAGGCATCAAAAACCTGATTCATTCATCTCCTAAAAAAGATATGCACGGTGTAGGTTTCCCTCCTTCTCAATTCAAGGTGGATTATCTTAACTATCATCCTCCTCTTCATGTTCTTCTTCCAACACCTTCCGTAGATCACCCTAATACTCCTCAAGCTGTGGCTAAGAAAGTATATGTCCAGCTAATGAATTCTAAGAAAGAAATATTTAAACCTATTCTGAAAAATGCTCTCTCTAAATACAAATGTCCTTTTCATTATAGTAATACACATTTACTTGTTGATTATGTACATTTCAAACTATATTTTAGAGAAAGAGATGCTTTATGAATTATATCTCATTCCCGTGCAGTATTACAATTTCTTCATAATTTTGATATAGGGCATTCCCCTCATTCTTCTATAAATTAGATCATTTGTATCCTCTTGTCTCTTCACTAGGGGGCAAGAGGTATCTCATTGCAGTCTTCTAGAATCCATTTTTCTCTTAGCATGTATTTGTAGACGTCCAAAATCATCCTTATATTAATTTAATTAATATTCCCATAACATTATAGTTAATTTTAATTAATTATATTTGTTATATTCTTCTATCTATTTAATTAAATTTATTTAATTAAATAT